>VWZF01005695.1:211063-280879 GCA_013396755.1 Sclerurus mexicanus | reverse complement strand
AAAAAAAAAAAAAAGCTGCAACTACAAAGGCAAAAAAAGCAGGACGCAGCAAGCCAAAACTGCTCTCCAGCTGTGCTGCTCATCAGCTCGCCTGCAGTCAACTAAGCCAGCTGTTACTTTTGCTCTCATTTCTCTTTCTATTTACCCAGATTTTGATAAGTTCCCCCAGCCCAGGAGTACTGGAAGGCTCCCCTCACCACCTCCTCCCTGGGTCCTCGGCTCCTTCAGGGAGAACTTGTGATAGTTGCATGCTCTGAAAAGGAACTACAATACTTGGGGGGATCTAAAAAATATTATTAATAAGTAATACCTAGACATGTTTATTTTTCAGTCAGGTGCTGAGTATTAAGCACAATCCATACCATGGTTTATTGAGTCCATGGTGAAGATAAAGCACAGTATTTTCAGGCAGAGTATCTCAATGCAGGAAGTTCTATCACTTTTATATTGAACTAAAATCATAGCTGAGTTGGTTATTATTGAAATTAAAGCCTATTGTTTCCCTCATCTTGCTTATCATTCAAAGAAGTAATTACTCTTTGTTGTTTAGGTGATTTAAAACTAATTCCATTGTTATCCTACTTCAGTTATTAGCTGAAAGATGCAAATCTCCCAGGACTGTTGAATAGCTCCAGCAGTGCTTCTCCTCCCTCCCTCATTGCTGACTCTTCACTGCCTTGGGGTTTGCAATATTCCCTGGAAACCAGGAGAAGAAGCCTACAAATCTCCTGCAGTTGTGTCAGCAAAGAGGACTTTACAGTTCACTACCAGCAGTCAGCTGAGAAAAAAAAGAGAAAGAAAAAGGAACAGGGAAGCCACAATTAGCACCTGGGGCTTGGCAGGCTCTGGTCTGGAAGTGAAGGGTTCCCGAGACAGAAGGCTTGCTGAGAAGCCCTCTCTTCCTTTAGGTCACCTGCTGCTGAATCCTGGCAGGTCATTCTGGACCACAGTTTGCCCCTGTGGGAGGGAAAGGGCCATCAAGGCTTTAGTATGAATTTTCTGAGATCTAGGCTCATCCTACCGATGTAATTGCTGGGACAGTGTAAAGTACAAGCACATTGACTTTGGGCTCAGCCAGCACATTCTCTGCTAATAGTCAACATTATTAGTCCTCTTGATCTTTCTAAGGGTATTTTTCGTTTTCTGCACAAAACAGTGGATTTGTGTTGTAGCTAGCCCAAAGCTGCACACACTGCCCCTGCTCCCTGAGGAAGTTTTTCTTCCAGAGACCAGGATGTCTTCAGTGACTTGGACCTGGCTACTCTGGACACTGCATGCAGACACTTGTGTGCCAAGTGAAAAAAGAACAATGGCAAAATATCTCAGAGGCTGCCAACAAGGCAGACCGTGGTGTGCAGGGTGCCTGCCCAGGAAGCCAATTAAATACACAGCACTTGAGGAGAGCTCAGAACACATTCAGTGTGAGAGCACATGGGCCAGTCCTAGAAAAGACAACACATCAAAAAACAGGGGGGATTTCCTTAATGCCTTTTATCCATGCGAGCAAAGCTGACAGTCTTCATAAGCCCTGGCATAGATCTTGCTCACATTGTGTGAGTAATACCATTTGTCCTGTGGCAAGAAATGACTCTGTCTGCTTTGGTTCAGCCTTGCAGCTCACCAGCACAGGGTGTCTTTTGCTGTTGCTGCAATGCAGCCAGCTCTGGAGCAGAGAGCAACTGCCTGAAATACAGCTCAGCCATTTCCCATGGCAAACACATGGGGTGCACCTCTACCATCCATCCCAGGCTCTGGGGGTGCTTCAGGCCCTTTAGAGGTCAAATACTCTCCCTGAAGTTAAGGGATTCCATGCATAAGATGAATATGGCTAATCTGACACAGTAGTGGGGGTTCTATGTCTCATTGACTCCAGCTGGGCTACAGGTAAGCAAGGCAAGAGGGTGTACATTGGGAACAATAACATGAACCACAGAAACTGCCTTTTCTCCTCCCTTTGCTTTTCAACATTGTTCTTTATTTGAAACAGAAGATGTGACAGTGGAACACTAAACAAATCAACAACACTCGGCATAGAAGAAAGTATTCATGACTATCCCAACCTCCAGCTTTGTAAGGGATCAATATTCATTCTGTACCCGATGTGGCAAGTCAAACAGTAGCATTCAGTGCTACTCAGGATATTATTAAACTATCAAATAGGAGAGGAAATTGGAATACAATTGCTATTGCAAGCCACGGAGAGATCTCAGCTGTGTGTGGAAAGATTTTCACTTACAATTAAGGACTGTGGTAAGGGAGAGCACAAAGCTTTTCGCTTAGCAGGGTGGAGGAATTGCACAGGGTTTTTGGTCTAAGGAACATCTGACCCCTGGAAGTCAGGCTCTGCCCTATAGGGTCCCCTAACAGGGAATTTGTCCCCATACCTCTAATATGAGTACCTTGCTCTTCTGTGATATCTCCAGCAGTTCCTTCAGTATATGTCAAGTTTATTTTTTACTCTAAGCTGAAACAAAAACATAGCGCTACAGCAAAACAGCAACAACACTGTACTTGAGCTCCACAATACAGCCTGGGCTGCATTTGTTTGAAACAGTAGCTGTACCCAGATTGTGTAAATCGCTTAGGTCTTTATAAAAAGCCAAGATGCAAGCCTTGCAGCAGACATCTCTTGTCCAAAATGCACCCAAAATTGTCGACCATGAGGATGTGCCCTGTCACAGAGAGCACCAACTTGAATGGCTTCTGGTAAGACATTGAGAAATGTGAAATGAAAAACTGAGTTGGATAGCAAATGAGCAGAAGCAAGTCAATACACTGCCTGTCAGATATAGAAGTGATTTTCAAAGTGATGACAGCTGAAAGTAAAAAAATATTACATCTTTTTTACAGGTGCAATCAGAATCCCTGCCTGACACAAATCCATTGCAACAGTGGAGTTGCCCCAGGGCTAACCAGGGACTGGGGGGTTCAGGTGATAACTTTTGATAGATGAGAATTTCTCCTTCTCCCCAAGACCAGACCAGCAGCAAGCACACCCCAAGGACTGCTCTGCGTGCTGGAGGCTCTCAGCACTGGCCAGCCTGGGGACCCTACTCCTAGCAAACTCCAGTGATTCAGCACACTTACTATGCATTTGTCACCTTCTCTTATCCAATTCTAGCTCCAGCTGTGGGACATGGGTTCTCATCTCACAACCCACACTGGAGACTCAGGGTGGATAAATGTGGGACTCGTGGCATGACCATGCCAGCTACCTGTCTCTATTGAAGGTGCACTTGCAGGGCAAAACTCTGGCTGTGCTGAGAAAATTCAGGGTCAATTGAGCAGAAAGAGCTGTAACGAACATGTTTAGAAACGATCAAAAGAAAATGGCTGTGCTAATTTTTTATCCCTCTTCTAGAAACCTTCCCTCACTCAGTGTGTTTCAGTGGGTTTAAAAGCCAAGTCTTACTTTTTCCCCACCTAAAACACCACCTCAGTACCTGCTGTGGGGTGCCAGGGATTAGAGCTCCCTCTGCTGGGAGAAGGATCAGATATTCACATTTTCTGAGCTCACCTGAGCGCCTTCTGCTGCTGGGCAGGCTGCAAAATCACATCCCCTTACACGACCATTTTCTGTAAAGCACAAGACCAGCTTTCTCACCTTCTTTTAATTTAGACCTTTTCCACCTCGTGTTTGTTCCTATTTCCCCTTTTTTCTCCTCGCACCTCTCCCTTTCTCCTCTCACCCAGCTGTTGTACCCTGGTTTTGTTACTGGGTGCAGTCCATGACCCCGCAGGATACAGACACCAGGCAAACACCTCCAGCCACTGAGAGCAACAAGCTTGCCCAGCAGCGTGGCAAAGCTTGCCATGGGCCAGCACGGCCAGCTGCTCATCCCCACCCACAGCTACTGTTACAGACCAAGATGGTGAGCTCAAACATGGATTCATTTTCTTTTGATACCACACAGTCCGGGTGAGGCTGTCAGCCCCATCCCACTATGTGGAACAGATCCCAGTACCTCTCGGGGTGCTGGGGTCCCCCTGGTTTCCACTCCTGGCCGCAGCCCGTGTGAAAGGGCTCCCTCCTGCCATGCCCGTGCAATTCTTACTGTCATCAGCAGATGGCCAAATATTACCACACATACATAACATTTACATCCAAAAGGGCACATAACTGGGTAGAAAACGCCTTTCCTTGCCAGAAGCATTTATTTATAAAATGGCATATGCACACTTGGCATTTACCGTTCTATATGCAACATTACCAAATGTGTGACGAATGGTGACACTCATTTCCTTTCCGACTCCTGGCACGCTTGCCAAAGTAAAGAACATTAAGCAAACAAGTAGTAGGATAAAGCTCTGTCGAAACCACCTAAACATTATTTCTTATTTCAAATTTATTTTACAGTATAGAAAAAACCCCAAGGCCTGGACCCGGCTGCAGCAAAGCCCAGGTGAACAGCAGCTGGCAGCAGGTGGCAGAGGGAGAGGCATCTGGAATTGGAATGCAGAAGGTGTTTCATTAAACACTCCAAAGGCCCAGCAAGGAGCTGTGGTGGCAGATGCATAGGTTTATAGTTTTAGTTGTTTTGAAGAAAAGCACACAAACCTGTTCTCCCACTGCCTCACGAGGGCGAGGGCGGAGGGGCTTTACCTGCTTTAGCATTGCACAATGCCTGAAAATAATCAATATGGGCACAAGCACTAATGTGACTAACAGGAGAAAAAGCCAAGGAATAACCTTTCCAGCATCACCTCGGGGCATGCCTGTGCAGACAGTCGGGTGCAGGCTGGGTTGATTCAGCCAGGACACGTGCCAGACAGGGAAAATAAGCTGGCTGTAATTGCAGAGGACTGGGAGCAGAGACACAGCAGCACCTGATTCTCCATTGCCTTTTTGGGGTCGTGGCAGAAATACACACCTGTGTTTCACTGCTTTGGACAGGACTCTTAGGTCGTTGCTGCTGTTGCCTGCCAGATCCACCTTTTCCAGGGTTTCTTAGGAAAAACAGCTTTTTTGGCTCCACATCCTTTACTGTACATCAGTTGAACAGGACAAAGTGAGAGGGAATAGCTCCATCATTCAAGCATGCTTTAAGGGAACAATTTTCCTGAAATGCTGAGCTTCCAGTAGCTCAGGAATTGCCATTTAATCTTTAAGTGATTAAACATTACTCCAGGGTGCCAACTGTAACCAGACCAAAACCCCTCCTCTATTGTGTAGTACTGTATTTTACTTTTGCTCAAACTGTTTGAGCTCTGTGCCAGCTTGCCAGCAAGCTGGGTAACAGCATGAGCTACTGGGAAGGTCCTTGGTGTCACCATCACCTGCAGGAAATGCATGACTGTCCCATTCTCACACCCCTCTTAATTTTTGACTGACATTTACCAAGAGTGGTGGTCCAGAACTCTCAGTTATATGAAGGATGTAGGATGGCTTTCTAAAAATGCACAATCTGGGGACCAAGCTGGCAAATGAGGCTGAATTCATATTTGATTTCTGAATTTTATATTAAATCAATAAGACTACAGGTATGCACATAGGGCTTTCATACCAGGAGCTAGTGCTCACACCTCTTATCCCTATCCACAGCCTAGGAGGGAAGTGGAGATGCTCCAGACGGGATCCTCAGTGTAAAACACACAGCAGCCAGACTAAACAGAGGATGGTATTCAGAGGTCACTTCCCTTGAGCAGGAATCTGATCCCTGGTTTGGGTGCTGCAGGATTCCTCCTGGGAAGCTTCCAACACGCAGTAGAAACCCTCTCCTGCCATCAGTGTTCCAGCCCCGGTGCCTGACAGAGACCTTCTGTCTCACAAACAGCACCGTCCAACACCACCACTGAGCAAGACCATCCCTGCCATCTAGCTAGGAGGAGCTGCAATACTCTGCCTGTCAAAGGCTGCAGTGGTCTCACGTGCAGATATTGTGCCAGTGGCTGGGACATGCTTATAATTGTACATCAGCGTGGACTCCTGCCATTTTGGAAGCCAGTCCCTAAAAGTCCTGTTTGTGTATTGTATTTGTACCTGCAGTAGTTCATTTCAAGATTTTCCTGCTTTAAAAGGAGCCTATCAGGGCATGGAAAACAAATCTTTTTCAGCTTAATGTATTTATTGTAGTGTAAATCTGTAGCTCAGCAATCTGACTTAATCAACTTGAGCAGATATAATTTAAGTACCAAATTTTTGAATTTGAGAAAACAACTCCCTTTGTCTTCCAAGAGCCCTGATTATGACTGAGGGCATCACTGACTTTACAACAAACATAATTCCCCTCTCAGACACCAGCAATCCTGGTAGGCAGCTTTAGACACACACAATTCTATATATGTCAGAAAAAACAGATCATCTGAAAGTAAAATGGCTCACCATAGAATAAACAAAGCATCCTGCCAAGGTTTAGTGCACTGCATTTCCTTGGCTGTGGGCTGGGAACTTCCAGAGAGGCATATTTTGAGCCCAAGCCTCTTTTTTGATGCCTGTTCCTAAACAGAGCAAACCTAGAGGGAAAGACCCTTCTGTGCCAGATGGCTGAGTGCAGGACAGGGGATGCAAGACCCCCTGAGCTAAGGGGTTTGTCACTGCTGCACACAGGGGACATCAACCTCTGGGGCAGAGACCCCTGGCCCCGCTGGTCTGATTGCTGCGTGATTTGCAGGCAGTGGCTGGGAGGGACCCACAAGGAAATCTCCACACGTGTGCATTAACAAACGCCTGCTCCCATCCTCATCACGCCGCCACAGCGGCTGCTAAGCAACTAAAGCCAGCGAGGAGGCATTTTTGAGATAATGCTAAAAATAGTCCCCAGAAGGCAAGACGGTGCGAGCAGCCGTAGCCCGTGACGTCAAGTTCCTTATTGCTGCCCTCCCTGCCCTGCTCTGCAGACGCCTTTGATGACCAGGTGGGTTCCTCCAGGCCTCCCCAGGGACCGGCACTGCTGGCAGTCCCCAAAACACTGCTCACACGTGTCCAGCCCCAGCCTGAGCCCAAAGCTGGGCACAGCCCCCAGCAGCATATCCCTGGCCCCTTCCACACCCATGCTGGATCCTTGCCTAGCAGAGGAAGGAATGGAAAGAAGCCCCTGGGCAAATCTAGTGTTAAAAGGAGCAATTTGATTAAACTGACAAAATCATGCACACCATTGGAAATGACAGATGACATTTACAACTCTGGTACAAATACAAGGCAGAGCATACGCCTCCCTCTGTCTCTCCAGTTTGTTGTTCTCAGCAGCTGAAATCACTTTCGTAGCTACTCTGTACCAAACCCAGTTTGCATCTGTCCTCACGCAGAGATGGCAGAGAACAGAAACCAAAACACAGGAAAAGGTGCCCATATACTTTATGTAGCAGTGTTGGAATTTCCAGGTCCAGAAGAGAAAGAAATGGCAGGAAGGAACCCTGCATTTTACCTGTCTGGCCCCAGCACGTTGCCTTCCTCTCAGGGGCAGAGCCTGCTTTCTCCACCGGCTCAGTCACGCCCGAATTGGGCCACTACACCTTTTCTTTGGGAAGCACAGCGCAAACCACACCAGGGAACTGATCCAGTGCAAGAATCATCCCTTTTGTCTACCTCTCCTCTCTTTTGGCAGCAAGATATTTCTTGAGCACACCCTTCCTCCATGCACTCAGCCCCTCTCCAGCCCCCTTAGCCGCATTGAGGAAATTATCAGGGTGAAAAGAGTCCCCCAGCTCCCTTTCTCTAGGGATATTTTGGCCCAGGTCTACTCACGCAGAGTCCCATGCTGGGCACCCTGAGTTCCAGCAGGGCTGGAGTGGGATTTGGGGAGCCCGCTCCTGGCAAGAGCTGGGAGCAGGGAGGGTTGATTAATCACAGGTGTTGAGCAACAGCCTCCTTCACCTCCTTGCAACACCAACTGCAGCAACAGGAAAGTCCAGGCAGGTACCACCCCATATTTAAGGATGACTTCAAATAGCACACTCAAGAGATGTGTTTTACTCCTTGAATTACCACTTTCTCTTAAAGGACTGACCCAGGGAACTGACAAAGTTGCTTGAGTGAAAATAAGCAGCAGGAGCACCCTGCCTCAAACCAGCAAAGGAAGCACCCCAGCAATCAGCAGAGCCCTGTGACACCCATACAGGGATGCCCGTGGGGACTGGGACAAGCTTAACTTAGTGCTCCTGATAACTTTTACCACACGTTCTCCTGCCTCATCTCTTTTTCTAATAAAGCAGCATAAAGTCCCTGAGACCAGCCCTCCAAACCTCTGCAGCAGATCCCGCAGCACTTGTGTTGAAGGTACCTGGGATGGTGCTTTTTCTTCTCCGCTTAAGTTGCTGTTAAGGCCCCGAGGAGGTGCCTCTCATGGCAGGTAAGGAGTTTCCACCTGCAGCCCACACACATGATGTGAATTGGCTCCTTTGGTTACCAAACAGAAGCCCCAGGAGAAGGGAGCAGGATCTGAAGAGCAGCAGGTGTCTCCTAGATGGCATTGATCTGTTCTCTCCTTTCAGGACTTCTCTTCCTGCACACGAAAACATGCTCACATGGAAAAAGAGCAGAGCTAGAAACCAAAGTTTGAAGTTCACTGCAGAGAAAATGGCTTCTCTGCAGCTGGGCCATAAATTTCCCAACGAGCATAGCGGGGATGTAGGTGCACATATATTCCAAACACCAATGGCACTTTCAGCGGGAGTAAAACCTAACTGATCTTTAACATGCAGCACTTAATTTCAATGTCTTTTGTACATCAACACTACCAGTGAAACAAACACTAGATTTTACTAAAATGAGTACGTGTCAACATATTGGTGACTCACACACACACCCAGTTGCAGAGGGAAACTGAATTACCCAAAAGCTTTCTGTTTCAGCAATTTTTGTCCAGCAATGACGGAAATATCCCAGCTGGAAATCCTGGTGCATCCCAAGTCTTTCTTGCTCTTGCCCTGAAGCTGAGGTTTCAGCACATTTGGAAAGAGATTTCCAAGTGGGAAACACTGTATGTGTCAGCCACACATGTGTAACATTGGAATCTTCAAGGCAGCAGCTGCCATTAAACCTTTCTACAAACCTGAATGCAGGGGCTTTAGCCAAAATAGGATGTCTGTGAACACTTTGCAGCAGACTTGTCATTAAATTTCCTGGGCCACCCCTGCCACTCAAAGAAGCAGATCTGCCAGGGACCCATGGATGCCCAGCCTGTGGTTGCAGACTGCCACAGCTCCACATGTATTTGCTGCTCCTCTGTATGACTTACTT
Source organism: Sclerurus mexicanus (assembly GCA_013396755.1). Taxonomy (NCBI): domain Eukaryota; kingdom Metazoa; phylum Chordata; class Aves; order Passeriformes; family Furnariidae; genus Sclerurus; species Sclerurus mexicanus. The sequence goes on along the minus strand of VWZF01005695.1, from coordinate 271,701 downwards.
GGAATGAATCACCATAAAAAAGTTGAGGGTTTGATACCTCGCAGCTGTGAAGTATAAAGGAAGACCTTTAGAAATATTTTGGACCATAAATGTACTTGTCTGCTCTGGTCTATATCTAGGTGATAAATGAAGCCCAAGACACTTGAAAGAGCTTCTTAATCTTTGAAAAGCAAACCAAAGCAAATAACCCGTGTTTTATTATACCATCCATCCAACTTCTTCTGCTCTTCTTCCTAAAGCATTTGTGGCAGAAGGGCAGTCTATGGCTTCCAGCCTTGCTGAGTTTGCTGCTGGGGTTCATTGCAGGGCAGAGGCACCGGCACCACTGAGAAGTTATCCCCACTGTGCTGGCCTCAGACCTCACCAGGTTAGCAAACCTTCTTCCTCAAAGCCAATTTCTGACAAAATCTCCCATCAAACCAGAAAACCCAGGCTGATGTTTAACTGACTTAAACTTTATGCATAAGAATATCTCAAAGGCGGGTGCCAAGGGGATGGTGCTAGGCTCTTTTTGGTGGTGGTCAGTGACAGGAGACAAGGAGCAGAACATAAAACACAAGAAGTTTCACCTCAACATGAGGAAGATTTTCTTCATTTTGAGGGTAGCAGAGCACTGGAACAGGCTTTCCAGGGAGGTTGTGGAGTCTCCCTGTTTGGAGACATTCCAAACCTATCTGGACATGCTCCTGTGTCACCTGCTTCAGGCGAAGCTGCCTTGGCAGGGGGATTGGACTGGATGATCTCAAGAGGTCCCTTCTAACACTAAGAATTCTGTGATTCTGCTAGATACAGCTCCACAAGCCATCCCTCATCTCCTGGGAAATCTTGAAGAGTTCTGGTGACTCTCAGAAGTCTCAGGCATCCACAACAGCCTACAGCCACTCACAGCTTCCTGTGGACCCAAACCATCAAAAGAAGAAGACCCACTACCACCACAACCCCCCAGGGAGGTGGGAGGATGCTACAGAATCGAGAGCCTGTTGCTATGCTTCATTTTCCCCCTAGGCTCCACCACAAAGTCTCTTCAGTAATGTCTTTATAGGTCCATCAATCTTATTTAAACTTCAGTACAAATAAATTGCAGCACATTCGGAGTCCCATCACAGCTCTCTGACTCACCCAGTCCCAGCAGACATTACATGTTAAATTAGTTTTGGAATGTATTCAAAAGCAATTGTTTCAGCTTCTTCAGCTGAAAACTCCCCGTGCTCTATGTAAGGGGAAAGCAGCGCATGATGTCCACCCTGGTTATGGGGTTTAACATCACACTGAACTCCTGCCCTTGTTCCCAGCCTGGCTGCAGCAAGAGGATCCTGCTATAGTCATGTCTGAAACAATTTCCACTGTGCTCCCCACGGGCTGCAGGGACACAGCCTGTCTCGCGAGGCACCTCAGGACATGAAGGGATCTCTGCTCTGGTGCTTGGAGCACCTCCTCCTGCTCCTTCTTCAGGGGCAGGACTACTCACACTCTTCCCTTGCTCCAGCATGAGGTCCCTCCCAAACAAAATAAAAAGTTCCCACAGGAACTTCTGCAATGTGAGTCCTTCCCATAGCTGCAGTTTTTAATGAACTGCTACAGCACGAGCCCCCGACAGGGTGCAGTCCTTCAGGAACAGCCTGCTCCAGTGTGGGTACCCTGTGGGGTCACAAGTCCTGCCAGCAAACCTGCTCTAGCAGGGGCTTCCCATGGGGGTCACAGCCTTCCTTGGGCATCCCCCTGCCACACCTAGAGACAGAGGTTGGGAGTTGTGGTCTTTATCTATCATGACCTCTTCAAAAATCAAAAGTTACTACTCTTAAACTAATTCAATATTAACCAAAACATGTGGTCCTCTATGACTGAAAGCAGTTGAAAACTAAATTCCTTTCTAAACAGTCCCATCCTTGAGATTTAATTCAGGCGCCTGTTGGATGCAAAAAAAAAAAAAAACACAAAAACAAACAAAAAAACAACCAACCAAACAAAAAACCTAACTGACAACACAAATCAAACCCCCACAAACCCACCAAAAAACAACAAACAAAGCCCCCCAAACAAACAAATAAAAAAAAACAAGTTCCCATGTTTTGTCCTGCTTTGCTTTCCTGCAGCAGCAACCAGTGAGGCTACATGCAGTGTCCTCCCAGGGACTGGGGCTGGTTGTGCCCCTGTGCCCAGCAGAGCCCGGGGGCTCAATGACCTGCAGCCTGGGCAGCATCACAACAGCACAGGGAGATGCCAAAGTGCCAAATACGCTTCCAAGTAGCAAAAAAAAGTGTGCTTACACTGAATTAATATTTCACTCACTGGTTGGCAAGATAATAATCTGACACAGCTAATTAGCAAATTCCTGAGGCTGTTGTAACCCTCAGACCAAAAGCATACCAAACTCCTTGTTAATTCAGCCTTGCCGCACGTCTCCTCTGCCTCCTCTTATTGTGCATCCTTATCTCCTTTGAGCAACAAATGGGAAACACCTTTCTCTTTAACTGCCTGTGCTCTGGAGTGATTTCCAATCAGTGGACATCAGCATCAGTTTTGGATGCAGAAATCCAATTAATCTAATCTGCCTGCTGGTTGATTAATATCTGTGAGGTTGGTGTTCAAGGGGGAATGCGATGGTTAGGTTGATGCGTTGATAACAATGATTATGCAGGCTCACGCTTCCCCCATCCCACTGCTGTGTGTTGGGGAGCTGCGAGCAGAAGGGAAGCTGGTCTTCTCAAAGCCTGAAGCGAACAACCCAATCTCTGCTCCTTTAACTTCAACCGCATTTGCATTCCAAAGCAAGAAGCAGAGGATCTGTGATGACAAAGGCAAAAGGGCATTTACTGCCCTTGAGAAGCTATTGAAATACTTCCCTCTGTAGTGAACTCGGTTATACAGAGTCCTGCCAGCAAGTTCCATCATTTGCTGGTTTTGCTGGTGTTATGGGTCGTACCTGTACCCTCAAGGACTGTCTGTCGGCTCCAGCCACAGACTGACCTTTTGCTAAGCTGTGGTGATCAAGCCTGGAAAATGACAAGTACCGAGGCTTTTCTGCTTCCTTTCTAAATCACATCAGGCTGCACAGCAAGAGCTGCTCTGTGACACCCATGTCCTGGAGAAATCCAGGTGTTCCCTAGGCACTGGCCATGTGCACATGCAGGCCTGGAAGAGAGGTGCCTGCAGCCCTGGCACCGACCCAGGGTGCCCACTCTGCCCAGCCAAGCTCCATGCTGGCTCTCCTGCAGTCACCGGCCGGGGGGTTTGGGGCTGGGCAGTGGTGGATTGGGAAGGGCAGGTGCTGCATGGTGCCTGCTGCCTGCAGGGCCATGGCAAGACCTGCGCACTGATCATGGGATCATAGAATCATTTAGGTTGGAAAAGACCTTTAAGATTATTTAGTCCAACTGTTAACCCAGCACTGCCAACTCCACCAGTAAATCCTGTCCCTAAGTGCCACATCTACATTTCTTTATAATACCTCTGGGGATGGGGACTCCCCCTTTGCATAAGCAAGGAGTTGGACTCCGTGAACCTCCACCAGCTCTGTGCAAGTGGGTGATCGCAGCCACGGATCCAGGGACGTGCCAGGAGGTATCTTGAGTTCATATGGGCCAGGACACCGTGGTGCCAGACTCCGATTTCCTCATCCAATGTCCTGGTCTCTGGACTCTGCCCAGTCTCCCACTGTCTCCCATCCGAGCACGGGAGCAGAGCACTGCTTCTTTTGGTCTTGAAAATAAAATGGAGAGTCTCTGGCTTCTGCAACCACATTTCCATCAAGCGATCATTGTTTGGTGTTGAGGATGGCTGGGCTCAGAGTCCCGCTCCTGTCAGCAGCAGAGGAAAGCAGCAGGTTCGGCAGCCTGAGCTGTGAACCGCTGCGAGCACCATGGCAGCTGATACCGTCTGCCGTGATGACTCACCGCTGTTGATTTGGGCAGAGGCAAGAAAAACAGCCTGAAATGCGCCAATTCAACATTCATAGGCTCAGCGATGCACTATTAGCTCAGAGCGGGTCCCCGTCACGTGTGTCCCCCCCCTCCCTGTTTCTTTCAGTGCAGCATCACTGAAATTTATTTCTCAATATTGGAAAAGTGATTTATAGCAAGCCTTATATTTGGGAAAGCAGATTACATCACTGCTAGAGACATCACATTCAAATGGATCACATCTGCACCAACAAAATACCTGGCCCACTTTGACCGGCTAATCTCCCCAGGCAAATCTTCTTTTTTCACGGCTCCTCAAACATTGGCTTTCTCACCATGGGAAGGATAGGGGCAACTTACAGAGCACGTGCTCATGATAGCTGATCAGGGCTATCGTCTCCCAAAAGCATTCATCCCAAAAGAAAGTTTAACTCAGGGTGAGCCCCCAGGAGGTATTTCAGCTCACATAGTGCAGCTGGAGCCAAATCATTGGTGGAGCTGAACCAAGTGCCAGTGGTTGGTGCTTCCCGACTGGAAAAGGGATCATACAACACAAAGCAACCCCAGTGGGGTTCAGAACATACCACTTGCAGCGTGGGTGGCAGCTCGACTCCATCCTGGCGTGGGAAGTGAGCTGTCAGGTCACATTTCCTACATCCAGCCACAGCAGCCATGAGCATTCACTTATATTTTTCCAATACCTTCCATTTTCTCTTTTCCTTTTCAAAGACAAAGGGCCACAGATGAGCTGTTTGGTCTCACATGTACGAAAAAGAAAGGCTGCCATTCCAACAAATAACCTCTACAGCTGCTGGTAGCCTGGAGCTGTCAGAGCATAACCCGTTTGCTCTGAAAGAAATCACACTGGTGGATTTTGTGGTGATGGATGGATTGAGTCATGCTTAGCTCTGGATGGTGCTTGTCAGAGAGGGATCAGATATTCTATTTTCTGAAGTTCATTTCTGAAATCTGTTGTGCCTAGCAGTAGTAGTCACCATTCAATCCTGGGCCATACACACAGACTAAACACTATATATAAAGTAGAATGCTTACTTGTTTGCTGGCTGTAAGCTCCATTTTTAAGTCCAGGAAAGCACTAATTACGTGGCCCCAGATATTGCAGTGTGCCACTGAAGCAAAGAGATAAGTCTGAGACTTCACATTGCTTTCAATAATTAATTTTCAAATTTGCAGAAAGTCTTTATCTATGTTGGGTTCAAACACTAAAAATAGCCACTTGATTATGTTGTTTGGAAGAAAGGGCTGCTGGTGTCCCACTACACGGTGTGCTCTCTTGGATGCTCAGCTTGGGCTGTCAGGTGCCACAACGGTGACACCCTGGGCAAATGTTGAGCATCGGTCAGGGCTCTCTCCTCGCACCCAAGGTCACTTCACAGGGTAAAGGGAATAATACACCGTATTATTATGGGACTAGTAATAAACCCACACAGAACAGAAGAGTAATGCGTAAGGGACATTCTCCCAGGCAAGGGACCCGCTGTAACTCGGCTGTGCCTCCTGATTTGCATAGCCAAGAGATGGCAGCACGCTCTCACGGATGTGCCGCTGGAGAGGCTCCCTCGCTCCCTGCAAAACTGATCGGTTTCCATGCAGTGGCGAGGTACGTCGGAGGGACATTCTGCTGCCCCGTCTGCTGCCGCACACGGCCGGACTCGCGGCCGTGGGGCTGCAGCCGTGGCTACGTGGGACAGGCATGATGCTGCTGCCTTTTGCAGCCCTGGAGCAGCCACACCAGCTGGTCCTCACTGAGCATTGCCACCCACGGAGGACACGGCAGGAATCATTTCACGCACACCTGGTCATCCCCTCCGGCCCTGAGCGGATGCTGGGCTGGGCATCCAGGCATTAGCCAGGTGTCAGCGGAAGGACCTGTTTTTCACCTTCCAGTGTTGTTTGGAGGAGGAAAAAAATAAGTTAACAGCATTCTTTGTCAAAATGTGCATCTGGAATGACTCTTCCTTCCCCTGTCCCCACACAGTGCAAGCTCCTAGTGCCCTCAGCACACACCAGGTTCTTGTTCAAGTGTACCATCAAAGCTCAAACAGAGCAACTCAGAGAAAATGCTCAGCCTCGGTGTTTGCCCTTCCCAAGACGATAAATCATCACATTATTCACTCTAGTTGTTTTTTTATCCTACCCTGCCCCTATTTCTTGCCTGACATTGCTGAGCCCTTTGGGCTGCACTCCCAGGAACCTGCTGTGCCCTTGCCAAGGCTCATTTCCCAAGGGATCCTGCCAGGCTGTTGCCACTGTCTGGGATCACAACCATCCCTCCTTCAATCCCACGGCTTTGCAAACAGAAGAACCTGAGATTTGCTTTCAAGAAGCCTGATGCAAAGATGTACTCTATAATCCCTACGAAAACAGAAGGCACTAGGAGGGGTGGAGAGATGCAGGGAAATTCGGACTTGCAGAGCAGCTCACAGCATCTGTAGGCAGAGGAAAGGCTCACGGTGGCAGTCCCGCCCTGCCACGGGTGACGTGGGTACCTGCACCCAGAGGAAGCCGCTTTGTACCGCGAAGCCCATCGGCAACGGGGCGCAGTGGCGCACCGGGAGCTGCGCTGCGTTAGGATAATCACATCTGCAGCGCATTAAGGCTGAAGTCAGGACTAAGCGTTTGCAGTGCCCCGGGGGCCCATCCGGCAGATCCGGAAAGCCCGCAGTGGGGAAACCTACCCCAGCTCTGCAATCATTTTGTGTCAGATTAAGGAGAAAAGAACTTAATTTCTCTGGGTGTGACAAACCCGACCTGTAATCCTGCATCCAGGGCAGGTAGAAATGGGGCAGGGGTGTGATGCTGTGGTTGCTGAGCTCTGCTGCCTCTAAGGGAGGGTACCTGCTGCAGGGGCTCATGCCCCTGCTGGATTTACCTTTCCCACAGGACCCCGGCCAGTGTTCCTCATGCCACAAAGCAAGGAAACCGGGGAGGCTCCAACCTGACCTGTGCACTTCCAGCCAAATTCCTCATGCATACCATGCTTCCCAGCCACAACCCTGCCCCAATTCCCAGTGTTTTAGTCAAAATACCAATTGGATTTTAACTTGCAGGGCATAATCCCCCTTAAAGGATTCTTCTGGGCCTCCCACTTTTGGGGTCTCCTGGCCTGAAGCAATGATCTTCCAGGGGCTGCACAGCAGAGCAGTGGACTTGGCCACTGCTTCTGGAGAAGGGGGACAGACCCTTTACCACCATTGACCACGACCATGGGCAGATTTAGTGTGAGCTATTAGCATAACACTGTCACATCAGAAGTAGCAACAGTGAAAGGTCTCGCTCTGAGAGCTGGGTAAGGAAAATAAATTCTAATTATGACAATTTTTTACGAAGAGGAACTCTGAGGTCAGCAGTGTCTGTTTGGGGGGTAGCACCAACCAGAGATGCTCCTTTGCATCAGGAAGACCAGTGGCTTCGCTCCATCACCACGGGCACACTGTGACTTGGGTGTCTGCAGTGGATAGCCTGGTGCATCACTACAAGAAATTTAGGTGGAGAAGAACCTGGGATAAAAGTTAATTAGTGACAGCATTAATTAGGGGCAGCAAGGTGACCTTGTCTGCAAATGCCACCATGTCACAGCCTCCTTGCCTGTCACAAGAGGGGAGATCCAAGCTGGCAACACCTTCTCGCAGGGTACCCACCAGCTCTGGCAGCCCACAGGAGCCAGCTCCAATGGTAAACATTTCCTAAGGACTCTTTGTTTAAAGAAAATACATCAAACACTTTCCTTAGCATGGAAAACTTGCCATGTGCCAGCTGCTCATTAAGCCAAACTACTCTCTGTCCTCTACAATATGAGGGCACTACTGCTTCAGCTGCCACTCTCCCTCACAAGTACCCAGAGCAGGGCATGCTAAAAGCCCAGATCCAGTTATTAAAAATCAAGGAATCTGGGATTTGGACCAACTATAAATAATGACCGGCAGGAAACATACTGAGAATGCTTGGTTTAGTGTTTTCTGCTTGATTTCCCGCAGATCTGAGGAGTTTCCATTGCAGTGCTCCCGAAGCCACAGGGGCAGACACTGTGTCTGCAGCTCCCACACAGTCACATCCTTTTTCTCTCCTTTTTCTTGTTATTTCCATATTGTCCAAGCATTTCTCAGGGCTGAACACTGCCCAAGGGCCAGCATCTGTGCACTGTCCCTGTGGGTGCTGCTGTCCCCCGTAGGCAAGCAGAGCTGATGTTTCCCTTTCAGGCAGTGCAGGCAAGTGATCCCTGTGCCAGCCAGGCAAGCCTCACCATGGAATAACCTTGGGGCAACCTTTGCATTTGTAACCTTGAAGGTGACAACTGTCTTCAACAGTTCAGTGAGGTCTGTGCCAAAGGCAAAGAGCAGGGCCCTGGCAGCCCAGGTACAGTGTGATGGTTGCTCTCCCTGACACACGACCCCACTCTGTGACCATTCTGCACATCTAAAAATACCTCTCTTCTCCTCTTCCACTTCTCTTTTACGAGACAAACCATCTGAGGGGGGATCCCCTTCTCCTGCTTATGAGAATTTTAACAAATTTCTAATAGGGAAAAAGTGTCAAGCATGAAAGCAATATGTCCTTTAAAAGTACAAAGACGCTAAATCTACTGCATCAGGGTGCAGCCTTTTGACATATGTCATTCAATGAGTAGGTTCCCTTAGTGAGCACAGACAAGGCTGCTGCCACTGCTGGAAAATTCAGACATATCCCACAAATGACATATTAATAATGAGATCTTTCAAAGGAGGATCCGTGACTCATCCAAGAAGAAAAATGGGTCATTCACTGCACTGAACTCTCAACAAAACAGTAGCTTTTTTTGGGTTTCCTCAGTTTAAGCCAGAAAAATGGAGAAAGCAGTGGGGGAGAGGATGTGGTGCCTGCAGATGCCAGACAATATGAGCAGTGAGAGCCTGCACTGGCATTTTGGAGTTAAAGATCCCACCCTGACAGGCATTTTGTTCCTTGTATGGCTGTATGCTAAAACCAGGAGTGGAAGAACTGCAGCACTCTTCATCATCGCCCCACTCCACCCAAAGTCAAAAACTCACCAGTCCTTCTCCAAAAGTCACATCCTGGGGATACCCAGGGTTGAAGGGACCAAACTCACCAGCACATTGGGATGCTTTGGGAGCCCAGTGGCTATTGCCCTGGCAGTCATCCCTGAAAGGGACATTTCTGCAGCAGGGAGCACCCAAGGGGCCTGGGCAATGTGCAACGAAGGATGATTTTACCGTAGACGTAGAATAGACCCAAAAATGTCAAATCCAAGCAAGGATTTTCAGTGCCCTCATTGTGTTACTGCCAGAGCAGGAGCCACTCTGCCTCACCTGTGTGGGTATGGAGACCAGGGTAATAACTAATCCCAGTCAGGCCAGGTGTACATGGGGGATCAGAGGGATCACGTGCAAAGTGACACACAGCCCCCCAGCCAGCTACCACAGATTGTTTGATGGAGTCAATGCAGAAAAAAGGGCAGGTTGCAGAACTGGCATTTAAGATTTCATTAGAGCTGTTAATCTTATTGCTATTACCAAATTATAATCACTTTTGTAGCCCATCAAAATCTAGGGCCACTAATACATTCACCATTTGCATTCAGCATTTATTTGGGGCCATGACTTCATATAATGCTTTGGAGATTATAATGAAGGCCACGGCCCTTTCCTGTAAGCGCTTGCCCTCCACACTGATGAAATACCACATTTAATTGCTTTAATCCACACGTCTGCTATTTCCTTCCCTTACCGGCCTGTGATCTTCATGTTTGGTGCCTGCTGAGTGCAGCCCATGCCTGGTGGTGGGAGGATGGAGGCAGCTGGATGTGATGCGGGGAGATGAGATTCAGCAGTTCCCATGCTCCAGACAGGCACCGGTCCCAGCACTGCAGAGCAGAGCAGGGCCCCACAAAGGTGTTACATCCTCATGTGGAAAAGCTGCACAAATCTTCTAGCTACAGATCTGTCATGATGTTCTGTCTCGTAATTTAGTTGTCTCAACAAGACAAAAGAGGAGTTAGTGGCAAGTGGCTTTTCGCTGTTAAACATACTTGACAAGGAACGCCAAGCTCTTGAACAGCTGCTGAGTTGTGGGTCAATTGGCCAGGGCCATAGAGCTTAAACAGCATCCAAATCAAATTAATTTTTTCTTCAGGGTAAATAAAGAAGTCTTCCCTATCCTCTCCTACAGCCACCTCTGAAAGTTCCAGACATCACAGTCCTTTCCTGGTGCTCAGCAGCGAGCAACAAATTTTGCAACACCAACACCCAGTAAGCATTTAATCTGAGCTGGCATTTTCCCGAACCTTCAAGTCTCCATGCACTCTGGAAGCAGAGGATGGTGGTTATTCCCCTGTGAGCAGGATCATAACCCTCCCATCTTGGCTGGCGAGTGTTGCTCCTGGGGCCCCTCCAGCCATGTAGCTCTCATCTCCTCTCCTGAACACATGGAGAGACAGCAATTCCTCAAGTTACCTTGGAGTTAAACCTCCTGCCTTCCTACCCCATGGGAGACTCTTGAGCACAGCCAGGTATTTCATTTGAGTCCTCTCCATGCCAGAAGGGTTTCTTTCCCCTGCCCAATCCTTAGTGTGGTCTCCCATGATGAGTCAGATTTTGTGTTATCCCAAGCTACTGCAGAGTACAAATGGATGTCAGAGGGGATGAGCAGAGGCAGCACCCACTTCCTAGGCCAGGGATTATATTAGTGGGTGTCTGCAGGAGGGATGCTGTTATAACACACCCATACTCCAGCAAAGTTCCCATTGAGAAATCTGCTCAATAACAGCACCATTCACTCCCATACAGCCCTTGACAAGCAGGGATTTATCAGCCTCCTGACAAAGAGCTTCACAAATGAGGCAATCAGCAGCCCAGTATAATTTTCAAGAAATACAAATGAGCAAATATCTAGTTGCCATGGCAACCCCAAGAGCTGGACTAGACTTTTTTTACAGATTCCCAAATACAGCTACATTTTGCCAGCACAGCAGGAGCTCAGTGCCCCGGACCTCGCTCGGGGACAGCAGCCAGGCATTGCTGAACAGTGTCAACTCTTTCAGCATCAGCCCAGAACAGCCCCGTCCTCCCTGACTGATTCCCAGGCTTCACATGCACAGTCTCAGCTGCGGTTCCTTTTTCTCTCATATCACCTGTGTTTTGGGTCTGTGTCCTTCAAGGCTGACCGGCTTTCCGAGCACAGACCATAGCAGGAACTGCTCTCCTGTCAGATCTGTGCCTTACCTCTGATCAGTGGCAGCTCTGGCAGTTTGCACCCAGGTAATTCAGCCAAATTACTGAGCCCCAGCAAAGCAGAAGTGGTTAATGAAAAACCCAACCACCCTTTTTAGGCAGCTGGGCTGCAGAGCCCTGTGCCAAAGGGGGACCAAGATATTGGCCCACAGCCAGCACTCCCCACCAAGGCAGGTTTCTCAGCAAGCCTGTAAATCCTTGGCCACAAAAGAGGAGGAGACTTTTGGGATATCAATAAGGAGCAATCACCAGCAAAATGGGCCCTGGCATGAGACAGCTCCTGTGCTGAGCCAGCCGATCCCAGGGTCCCCCAGGCTGGAGGAGAGCCTGGCAGCAATGAGCCTCTCTGAGGGGAACTGGTGCTGCTGGAAGTTTCACCGAGCTTTTGCAATTAGTTAAGATGCCATCACACACCAGCAGCTTCCGTGGTGTATAAATCCAGCTTGATTCATGCCTCTTGATGGCTGTCTCAGCCGAGCCCTCTGGCTGCCCAGAATGAGATACATTTCCCAGCAGGTTTGTCCCTGCTGGCTCCCACTGTCCCGCTCATTCCCCAGCAGCAGCAGGGACCAGCTGGTGTGAGGTGGGATGGGAAAGCCCTCCTACAGAACAGCAGGAACGTCTTAGTTAAGCCAACATCCACTGCGATCCACACAGCCAGATCCTGCTCATCTTCCCTGTGTCCCGCTGCTCCATCTCTCCCCGCCATGCCCATTTGGGATGTGCTAAAGCTGGGGGGTTTAGCACTAACCCCATGGCACAGATGGGTAACATAATTTATCATATGGGTTTGTTTTTGTGATGGGCATCACTGCCACAGTCAATAGACGTCCGTGAGGCACTGTCTGAGCTGCTGGAAGCCTGTTTTTAGGTCCTGAGATATTTTTGTTCTCTGTCAAAGGGAACCACTCTGTGACATCTTGGCCGCAGGGCAGGAGCTGAGCCGCTACTCAGGCAATTAAACCCAAGGGAAATGCAGAAGAAAGAGCTCATGATTCAGCTGTGCAGCCCTTACCCTCCCAGTCATTTTCAGGAGAAAAAAATCTTAGCAAATTAATAGAGGAAAGGAAAGCCCAGCCCAACCCAGCTCAGCCCAGCCAGGCATTGGAGCAGCCAAGATAGTCACCAGGGAGGGAAATCCTCACCAGGCTGTGCATCACCAGCATGCCCATAACCATCTCCCATATCCCAACATCCAGCAGCATATCTCAGGAAATAAAGAATAATTATGGCCGGAATAAAAGGAATCAAAAGGTCAAAGGTGCAAGTAGGCCCATCTCTCCTTGCTGCTGTTCAGCTCCTAAAAAAATCAGTGTCATAAAAGGATGCCCAGAAATCAATCACTTGCAAGTGATGTGCAGGAGAGGTATGGGAGAGTCCTGCCACTGCCAGGTTTCCCACTGTCTGCACCATATAGCAAGCCAGAAGGGAGAAATTCAAGCTAAGAGGGAAGTGAGGGGTTATGGGACAAGGAGTACAGAAAAATAAAAAGTTCAGCCTGGAGAGCTGGAGATTCTCCTGGCCACCCAGTCTGGGACCATCCACACTGAGGGAAAGGGCATGTCCCAGCTTCCATCAAGCCGTGACCTCACCAGATTCACTAGAAGTTAATTAAGGAGGTGAAATCTCCTGTTGTTTTCTGAATTTTATTTGATTGCTCTGAAACAGAAGACACTGGCAAGGAGAGATGGTTGATTTTTAAGTAAGGACCCTGGAACCTAAGGAGGAAGACAGGGGGTTGCAAAACAAAGCCCCTATTAACTTTGGTCCTGACTTTCAGGTCACGCATGTTCAGTTCTTTTTACCTGGAAATGAAGATGTTAATTGGAGGTGACAGCTTCCATAGAGCTCCCCATTAGCAATATTTTTAGCCACAGTAGGGCCCAGGTCTTCAAACGCTTTCCCAAGGGAAGGTTTTAACCTTTCTTTTGAAACATCTCATACCACTTGCAGGGAAAAAAGACAGTTGTTTGGCTCAAGGCATACCAATCTGCAGCCGTGATGAACTCCCAGCTCGTCTGAACAAGGGACACAGGGGGAACAAGGAAAGGAAACTGGGAAGAGGCCTGGAGCAGAGCTTGGCTCTGTGCAGCAGCATCTCTCAGCGTGGTGGCTGCTGCTCCAGCACCAGACCCTCCCCATTAGTGATGGGCTCCGGGCACGGCCAGCCCGAGGGGACCCTGAGGCTGTGCTGTGCCCACTCCCGGTGCTGTGACTGATCTCCATCACAGGGATGAGACCTCAGCACCAGCACTCGGAACCAGGAGTTCATCAGACACGTGTCTCGCACCACACTCGGTTCCTCAAACCCTTTTCTGCCACAAAGATACTACACATCAACTTTCTTTAGCCTGTTGGATCCAAGAGCGCTTTTTTTTTTTTTGTTTAGACAGCTGGTTTCTTTACATCCTATTATTATCCATACATAATTTATTGTTTTCAAATGAAACAAAAGCCTCTAGAAAACATATCCAATGTTGAAATCTAGAATTAAACTACATAAATTGCTTACTTTCTATATAAATATATGGGTAGTCTGTGTATATATACACACACACATCTATATAACCTAATAAAAATAATATTGTTTTATTTATAGATATTATCCATTTGTATATATACGTATATAAAAAATTTTATATATTTCTAAAAATACATAATCAGGGATGACAGCACTTCCTTATTTTAGAAACCTGCTGCAGCACACACATTCCACTTACAACAACACCACCATTGTCTCCACCAAGTTTTCCAGTTTCTCTTCAAGTGCAAATATATTTTAGCCATAAGCTGAGCTGCCATCTGAGGAAGTTCCAAGCTCCCAGTGGAGCCTCCACTACTTACCTTATTGTATCCAGCATGATCACTCTGGAAAATCTTAGTTTTGAAATGTTATGTTTCTAAGATGGTGACATCAAGGGGGACCAGACAATTTTATGAGGGTGCTTTTACCCATTGTTGCAGGCAGTGGCTAAGGCCGGGCAGTCCAGGGCTGTCCCAGCTGCTTTGGTGCTCTGGGACCCTGGGGCTTTGCCAGAGCAGGGACAAAATGGACACACGGCTCCCAGGAGTGGGCAAGGGGCCCCTCTGCAGCCCCCTCTGCACAGGGCAACTTGCAAAGCCACCTGGATGCCACAGGGCTGTGTGGGACCAGAGTTCATACCCCAGGGCTCCGTGGGGAGCACTGGATTTATTGCATTTGACTGGTCTAGTAGTACCCTTGGAGCTGTGTTCCCTGAAGAAGAAGCTTTCACCTCCACAGCACTGCCTTTCCCTTGGACCCTGGCATCACGACAGTGCCACTTGCATCCAAACCCTGCAAATTCACCCACATCCAAGGAGGAGGGTCCCACCTCCCCACTGAGCGGTTCAAACAAGGCACACTGCACCTGCCACAGCCACGCACACCTTCCCAGAAATGATTTACCTGGAAGACAGAAGTACCTCTGTGGTGCCAGTGCAGCACAGGAGGACATCAGCAAGGACTGAGGGAAACAGCATCATCTTGCTGGGAAATAGGGTTGTCCCAAATGCCACAAACTCTCCCCACCTGGGACAGGGCTGTGAGGGGGGGGGGCTGACCCCCAGCTGGTGTCTGTCAGTCCTTCATCTGCCCTCCAGCTGATCCATTCATCCTGAAGCAGCCAAGGTCAAACCCTGCCCACCTGCTGCAGGCAGGGATGCTGTGGAGACCCTCACGGTGACTCTGTTGGGGGCCAGGCGAAGGGCAGGGTGAGCACACAGGCTGCCCCAGGGACCCCAAAAACCAGTCAGGGTCAATAATATAAACTTTTCCATGTACCCCCTTGCCCCCAGCACACCTCTGTAACACAGAGCAGATTGGGAAAAAACAGTTTCTTTCACACGAAACCCCATGACCCCGGGGAGTCACTGCTACTCCAGTGCTAGAAAGACAGCGGAGCCTCCACCTGCTGTTTGCTGTTTATTTTAGCAGAGACAAAAGTAATGTGGACAAGAGGCATTTTGCTTAACTTAACAGAAAATAACACTTTTCCTCCACTCTTTACAGATCAACAGGCAAAAACATTTCCTACACGTGGCTATTTTGTGGTGCTAACAGTTGATGTATTGGTCAAACCATGTTCTGTTCTTCCTCTAATATGCTGAGATAGTTGATCTGAAACACAAAGCCTGACTTAGGCTTGGGTGCTCCTTTGCTGTCAAACGTAGCTCCCATTGCCATTGAGCACCAGGTTCATCCCCATGGCACTTCCAGGAGGGATACTGCAGCCAGGGGATGGCCAGGGATGCCAAGCAGCTCCATGGCTCTCACCATCCATGCCACATCCTGACTGCTTTTCCCCAGCACAGCTGGAGAGGTGACTCAAAATGAGGGGGAGCATGGGCAGTGCCAGCAGCCTCAGTCCAGGGCCAGTGAGGGGATCTTGCAGACGAAGGGGAAGGCTCTGCCACAGGCGTTGTCGTTCCAGGAGCGCAGTGCTACCTCCCAAAAAAACCAAGGCATTAGCTGAGAAAAGGCACAAGGAAGTAACCATGCACCACCCTTGGGACCAGGACCTCCTGCCATTATGGGGAGGCTTTCCCTGAATGTCCTTCCATTTGTGCCACTCCCAACTGTGCCCCCTCCCAGCATTCTCCTCCTCATCTGGGGGATTCTGGAGGGGACCCTGGGCCCCAGCTTGGACATGGTAGTGGAGGAGTAGCTGCAAAAACAGTCCTGTACCACAAAAAATATCAGCAGGCTGCCCACAGACAGGACATTTAGGTATGTCCAAGGGTTTGGACACACCTGGCTGGTCTCACTGGCAGTGAGCGCGTGAAGTGGGATTTTTGCACAGGCAAGGTCTTGTCCCACTTCAGCAAGATGCCCAGGCCTGAGCGTGGGAGAGAAAAGCTGGCAAACCAATGGGTATTTCCATGAGCCTCCCATGTGGGAAGTGAAATGGGAAGATTTGACCTTTGTCTAAATTTGGTAATTCTTCAAGGCAGTTGATGTTCCCAGGAGAGGGAGATAGGCTGTGAGCAGTGGGAAAATGAGTGTGTGTGTGTGTGTGTGTGTGTGTGTGTGTGTGTGTATGGTGAAAAGGGAAGACACACCCCTTCTCTGTAAAGAAGAAAGAAAATAATGCTAAAAAAATTAAAATGCAAATCCTCTGCCTGCCACCAACCTCTTCACTAAAGCAGGAGCTGCGGTGGATTGAATGTATTGACATGGAAATAACAGTGACTGTGCCCTCGGCCACCTAGTGCAGCACTCACCGCTGCTGTGTCTGTACCAGATCTGCACGCAGTCCTCCTCCTCCGGGATGGAGTGGATCCCGTCGTCAGGCTGACTGCCATCCCAGTAGTGGTAGTCGTAGGAGGAGCCGTCTGTCCACTCGAAGTGACCCTCCTGGCCCAGGACAGGCACAGAAAGGCCATCGTTACAGACCCACGACTGCAGAGGGCGGAGGATCCACTCCCATGTAGACCCCATCCCCAGTGCCACACAGCCCAGGGACCTGGGGAGAGACTGTCGCCGCTCAGCAAAAGCCAAACAGCTCATTTGGGTTTTACAACTGAAAACTTGCCATGAACAGCCCCAGAATTCAGTGTTCTCACCATGGGAAACCCAGAAATTAAATCCTTATATTTTTTAACACCCCTACCCAATTCTGTTCTTTTTCCTCTTTCTTTTCCATTCCCTTCCCAATATCTAGAAAAAAATTGCTGACATGGGAACGTTCTCCCCACAGTGTCAATTTTTCTTTCTAACATATTAGACTACATATTTTCAACATGTCAACTTTGAAAAGTCACAGAGATCACAAGAGAGCAATGGAACTTCATGGGTTTTGACACTGGAGACCTTTTCAGTTTATTTGCTCTTCTTGGACCAGCACTACAATACTCTTTCTATTAATCTAGTAATAAAATATGAATCATTATTTATTATTTATATATTCATTCTAGTAGCACTTTTACAAGCAGACTGGAAGGGATGAAACGAGAACTTTCTCCATGCACTGCACAACAGATACTATGCCACCACTGGATTAATGGGGCTATAAGGGGCAAAGAAGAAAACCAAGTGGGTTTACAGGAGGAAAACACATAGAGGTGAATTTTTCAAAGCCATTTCCCACACGGTTACAGGAGGCTCTCACCTGCCGCAGGTCATTGAGTCCCGTCCAGATGTCGGTGGGGATGCCCGGCACACGGCTGTTCACCAGGTCGTACACAAAGACGTTTTCTTCCCAGCTGGCAAAACAGAGCAACATGGAGCCACCAAGGGGGTATGTCACCAAATGGTCAGGAGTGTCCCTAAACATCTACCCTATTACTGGACCCATGGCCAAATGGATCCCTCTCTTCTAATTGCTGTTGATTACTTTCCCAGGTCGATAGCTCGGGGAGAGGGAACAGGAGAAAAGGCCTGTGTAATCATGCTGTATTTCTATCCCTTATTCAAAAGCAAGAAACACAGTTTGGGGAAATTTAGGGAATACTATGCTAGTTTTTATGCCAGTCCAGGAAGAGGCATTTTCTATATCGCATTTTTGTGCCCATTGCATCAGACTTAACCAGGTCGCTGCTGCAGAGGGATGTGTAGGCTGGAACATGTGCCTCCAGCTGACAGAGAGATTGTGCTGTGGGAATGGGACTTTGTCCCCATTTTCCTTTCTCCCAATGCTGTGCCAGGATTTGATGACATGTTTCTACACCCCTCACCTGTGGATGGAGGCCAGCTTGGCTGATCTGATGCCAATGGAGAACTCAGCACAATAGAGGTCAGCTTCAGCCCAGGTTTTGTTGATGGGGAAGTACCGATAGCAGTGACCTTCGTACTCTGTCCAGAAGAGCGGGCAGGAGTAGGCGTGGACAGGCTCGGGCATGGCTGTGGGCAGAGCAGAAGACAGCTGATGGTGGTGAGGCAGTGTTGCCCGGCAGCTGAGCAGGCAGCGGAGGCAGCAGTGCCCAGCCCTGCTCCCCCACCTCACCCAGGCAAATAACCACCAAATGCAAGCATGGAAAAACCAACCGCTGCACGAGCTGTGCAAAACTTTGCAGAAGTCAAAATGCATTTTGCACAACTTGTGGGTTTCTCGGTTTTAGCATCTGCCTAAACGAGGAGGGATATTCCAAGCCAGCTTGACATCATTTTCAGTAGAGGGTGCTTAAAATAAAGGCACTGACATTTGCTACTGGGAAAACCAAGATAAGGGCTCTTCTCATCTCTATCAGGCACCACTGGAGCCACTGTGCTGGGATGGGAGCTGACTGCAGGGTTAAGGCCGTGTTCTGCCCTCCTGCAAGGACAGCCTGCACCTCCTCCCTCCAAGGAAACCCCCTCATCATCCCTGCCCCTGGGCCTGGATGCAGCCGTGCACGTACGCACACATTGGATTCCAGCCCCATAAATAGCTGGGCAAGGCACGCGTGCCGCCGGGAGCGGTGCCAGCCTATCTGCCTCCCGCTGCCAGATAAGAGCTGGGGCCACAGAGCTGCTCATCATCCCTTGTCGCTTTTCAGCACAGTGGGGAAGTTGCCCCAAAAGCGGCCACTGTGGGGGCGGGATGTCTTTCTGGAGCCTTTGCAGTTGCCATTGTGTAAACATGGCAGTGGTGTTAACGTGCTGCTCCGATCTCCTCCGTGTCACGCTCCCTATCACACGTGGGGAGGATGCAGCACACAACAACACACATCCTCCAGCATGAACACATGTGGAATCCTCAAATCTTGGGGCACATAGGCTTAGCTCTTTTAGCTGCTGGTTTTTGAGCCTTGGGGAATTGCCAGCTCCCCCCTAGCCAGTTCCCACATCCCCATGAAGTCCCGGTCCGGAGTCAGAGCTGCTGCTGGAGCGAACAGGGCAGCAAGGCAGAGTGGGTGTGCAGGGCTTGAGGGCAGTCATCAGATGCCATCAGACTATCGAAGCAGGTAACAGGCTCAAGCCCAGAAAGGTCAGGGTGGTGCTAGAGGGCCTCCAGTACTGGGGGGCTGGGAATGGCTTCCCCCAAGGGCAGGGAGAGCAAAACCCTGCCAGCAGCAATGAGGGATGTGGCCACAGCAAGGGAAGAAACAGCACAGGGAAAAGGAGAGGTAAGGTAAATCCAAAGCAGCTGTATGAGTGTTCATGGAGCCAAGTCCTTCCCTGTGCCAGGGCTGGCAGCTCTGGGTGATAATTTCATATTTCATCAGCTCTTTCCACATGAGGATCTCTGAGTGCTCTACAAACAGCCACCAGCTAGCCCTCGGGTCCCTTCTGTCACACCCTACTCCCAGGTGACAAGCCATAAATGCAAAGAGCCTTTTTTTCTTCCTGAGCAAGGCCAACTTAACTGCCAAGACCTGTGGGGCTGTCACCCTATCAACCTGCCTTGGTCCACCACCCATCCCTCTGGAGAAGCTGAGGCTGGGGACAGCTCTGCACCCAACAGCAACAAACACTCGAGGGGCTCAAGGGGCTCTCCCATCCTCATCAGCACAAATTATGGGCTATGGAGGAAAAAGGATAAGGCATGCTGGACTGGAAGAACAGAACAGCTTTAGGGGAGGGTGGCCAAATTGCAGCCAGCTCAGTGTCCATGCAGGGTTCAGCTCTCTGGTTCACACAGCCGTACTTGCATTGGGAAAAACCTTAGAACAGCCCTAAGCAATGCAAATTATGTGTTTCCCTGGGAGTCAAGCACTCCTTCCCTTATGATGCTGGCCAGGGTTCCCTGTCTCCACCAAACACAAAGCAGAGCAGAGGCAGAGGGTCAAACCTTTAGGATGAGGCTTCAGCTTCACCACCAGGTCACGGGTGAGACATGTACCCCCATTCAGGACAGGGCTGGGATCTGGTGCTGGCTCTCAGAAACCCCAGGCTGCTGTTCCTTCCTGCCAAGGATAGCAAGAAACCTGCGCCAGACAGGCACCACCAGCTCTCTCATCAACTGGGATTTTATTATGGTGCCTTGACAAACTCCTCACCTCTAGCAGCATGGTGGCAAAATTCACAAGGCTTATCCCAGCAGCATCCCCAGCAAATGGAGCCTTCACTCCTGAGTGCTAATTGCTGTGGGCGTCCCAGTGTCCTGGCTCAAAGACTGGTCCATCAGCACCCCGACTGCCAGCAAAAATCACCCTCATGTTTGTTCAGAGCAGCTGAAACCGAGTCAGAAACTGAGACAGTCCTTCTTTGTTATTCCATACTGCTTCCCATTAGGTAGCATTAATTTGACGAGCTTCAGTGAACCAGAGGTGCCTGAAGGAATTTAAGGTTAAATATACCAAAAAGGAAAATATGGGAGGTCAGCTTTTAATTAGCATCCTTTCTGTTAGGTCAGGATCAGAGGCTTCGGCTGTCTCTTTGGAGGAGAACTACTGCTCCCAGTTTTATTGGCAGGAACAATTAGGGGAGCCGCTTTTTTCAGGGTCTTTGAGGGCTGTTTTTAGCAGAAAGGCCATAAGAAATTTGATGTATGGTTGTGACTCTGTAGGAGAACCTCAAAACGCAAGCCAGCAGCTCTGGGTGGGATTTTGATCTAGAAGGGGACAGAGGTAGCATTTTGAGGCTATTCAGATCCTCACTTTTAAGCACACCAGCAAAACATCACCCCAGCACCATGAGCTCCTCAGCACAGGGCAGGGGCAGCACAGCCAGCACCTACAGGATGGGTGTTCCTACCGACCCCGAGTTCATCCATTTGTCTCCAAATTCCTGGTGAAAAGCAATGGCAAGAATCCTTTCTCCCTTTGTTTATTTCCAGTCCAACAGTTTTAAGGGCAGGACCGTGTTTTAACGCAGACCCAGCAAAATAGATGTCCAGACTTGGTTGAGGATAATATTCAGATCAGGCAGCTGTTACTAACTCACAAGAGCTGGAAAACAAATATTTTTGGGTCAGAAAAAGAGTTTTGTGCTCTCTGGATTTGTGTCAGTGCCAACAAACCTGGAGTCTTTTTATTTATTTACTAGCTGAGATTCACTGTGGAACCACCAGGAAAATCACTTATCAAAGTCTTGCAGAAGCTGGCACTGCTCTGCCAAAAAAAGCTTCACGTCCCCAACTGGCCTCTTTCCAATTAGAAATAATTAACTCAAAAAAGTCCCAGCCAGTTTCAGAAGAGTTCGGGGTTTTTTCATTCCAGGATGTTACTGAAAAAAAAACCCCAAACCAACAACAAAAAAGCAACCAGCTGTGTGGCTCCCACAGACTCAGCTGGTGAAGAGCAGGTTTGCTCCTGAACAGCTTCATCCTGAGGAACAATGCTGCCTCAGCTCCAGGGATCTGCAGATTTGAGATATGAAGTTTGGGGCTAGGACAAGGCTGGCAAGAGATACCCACACAAGGAGAATTGGTGAGGGGCCGTGGTTCCATCAAAGGGTTTTGGACAGCAGATCTGGTCAGGTCAGTGCTGGCAGCAGACGCTCTTCTTGCTGCACAGCATAAAAAAGCTCTGTTTCATCAACAGCTGACAGCGCACCAAAACGTTTAGGGGCACTGAAAGGCATGGTGTTGAGACATCCCGCCTTGGCCCATGCATAAGCTAATGCTGCCATCTGACCTGAAAAACCAAGTGAACCTCTTCAGCTCTTGGCAAGCAGCTGGTTTGGAGGATGTCCATCAACACCCAAGAGGCCTGTCTGAAGTTAATGCCAAGGGAGAAGAACTGAGGAGATCCCTGTCACATGGTAGGCTGGGTCTTTCCCAGGGTACAGCTGCCCACAGAGCAATACCCAAGGGCTGGGATGCTGAGAGTGAGGGATAAGGAGTGGCCCCAGCTGGTAGAGCTGGGGCTCAGGAAAAGCATCCTGGTGCTCACCAACACCGAGCTGCCTCTTAACCAGCTCGGGCCATGGGGAGGGCCAGCACCACAGCTTTGCCCTGGGCTGGCACTGCTGGAGCAGTGGGCAGTTATAGGGCATGGGTGAGACAACAGGGCCGGGACAGGGGACCCCCAGGACTCCTCTAGGATGGCTTCAGCAGAAGCTGCCTGTGGCTAGGCTGGGGGGTTCAAAGTGCCAGCTAAGCCAGACCTCCATCCCACCACAGCCTTTACACATCCACCACATCCTCATTACTGAGTAGACACAAAGAACAGACATTAAAAACAGGGGTTGGTGGGCAGCAGCATGTGGCAGAGGCTAAGACAGTGCTGTTGTGCGATGTTGGGATGCCTCAGGGCACCTGTGGATTTAGAAACACTTCCTTAAGCCCTGACATTATAGTCATCAAGGACAAACAATGCCACCTTCATGTTACTTGCAATATTTGTCTTTCATTAACAGATAGAAGAGTCTCACACTGAGTGTCCACCTTCGAGGCAAGCAGATCAGGGGAGGGTTTTGGTCTCATGTCTAGGGGTTATATGGATCTGGAAGGGATGGTATCTGTGGATGGATGTGAAGCTCATTTAATAACTAGGCAATATTTTCCACGCTCTGAAATGTTTTTTAAGGTGCACATTACAAATTTCCAAATAAAATATTAAACAGTTGAAGCACATTGGAAGGGACATCCTTTCACACCAAGGGCTCTTTTTTTTTAAATCCTTTCATGAAACCAAGCTGATTTTACAGCTTCAAATCTTCTGCCAGGTATGTTTGGAGTTGTAAGGATACAGCCAACACCAGCAGCAGCACTCCTGCAGCCGGCACTGACAGATAGGAGTTATCTTGCAGAGTTTTTTTCCTCCTTAATTAGTTTTGGCAAAGCTCCCACGGATTAGGTGTCTGGCAGGAAAGCCGGGCTTGTATCGATCCTTTTTCTCACGATCTCACTGAACAGCACTTAAGGAGTCCCTTTCTGTTTGCATTCCCAAAAAACCTATCAGGGTGCAAACCAAATTGGAGCAGCAACTCTCACTTGCACCAACTCCATGAAAAAGTTTGAAAGAAACTTAAGTGACATGTAGCAATCACCATCACCAACAGCTCTGAGATTAAAAAAAAGGGAATAAGGGGGAATCCCATATTTGTGGCCACTTTTCACTCGCGGTGAGTGTGAATAAATTAACGGGCAGCCCCGGTGGCCACAGCCCACGTGTGCCTCCTGCAGTGACTCCTGCAGTCCCCGCCGGACCCACGGTAGGGCCACGGCCCCGAGTGTTGGAAAAGGCGAAAGAGCGGACATTGACACACGGAAACAAAGCCAGCCCAGAGGGACCTTAGACATCCCGATGAGAGGGACCCGGGCTGCCTAAGCTTAACGCGTCCCCATGGTAAAGAAGAAAGTTGATTTTAAAGAAAGTCAGGGCTTTCTGGGGCAGCGGCAGCAGGGGGAAGCCAGCTGCCGGCCCTGCGGGAGGCACACGCGCTCCGTCCCTGCCGCAGCCACCGCCGATCAAATCCCGGCCACCGCCGGGCACTCACCTTGGCTGATCTTGATGTTGGTCTGGGGGAAGGCGTGGGCGGCCAGCAGGGCGGCGGCCAGAAGGGCGAGCACCGCCCGCCTGCAGCCCATGGCCGGACCGCCCGGACACCTCTCCCCTCGGGCACCTTTCCAGGCACTGCTCCCCTCGCCGCTCCCCTCGGGCACCTTTCCAGGCACTGCTCCCCTCGGGCACCGCTCCGGACACCGCTCCCCTCGGGCACCTTTCCAGGCACTGCTCCCCTCGGGCACCGCTCCGGACACCGCTCCCCTCGGGCACCGCTCCCCGGTCCCGCAGGGCAATGGGGTCGCTTTCGGCCTGAGCCCCGTGGGCTGTGGGGGGCGGCGGCCGGCCGGGACAGATATAGGGTCCGCGTTGCCCCCTCCCCCGAGCGGAGGCTCCTCCGCAGCCCGCCCCCGACGAGCCCGGCCCCGCTCAGCGCATCCCAGAAGGGGACTCGGACCCGGACCCGTGCCCAGGGCGCTGCCCGCAGCCCGGCTCGGGGCACACGCTTCTCCCACAGAGCCACTGTTACCCTCCGGGTACCCCTCCTCGGCCCCTCAACTGCATCCCGGGACCGTATTTAGTGTCCACATCCCGCTGCGTCCCTCGGGATGCTGGCGGAGGGGGCTCGGGGCAGCCCGTCACCTCGGGGGGTGACAAACGGGACCCCCTGCCCACGGGAAAGGCGGGCAGAGAGCGGGCAGGGGCTGTGCTGACACCGGGGGAGGCAGGGGCAGAGGGTCCCAGGGCTGCAGGGCAGCGCTGCCCTGTGCAGCCTGTAACAGGAGGGTTAACACATTAGTGCCCCATTTTTCTGTTGCTTTTTTCTTGTTTTGGATTTGTGGTGGGGGTTTTTCTGGTTGTTGTGATAGGGTTTTGTTTGTTTTTTCTCTTTGTTTGGTTTGGTGTTTTTTGGGGTTTCTTTTAACCAGAGCAAGGCAAT
Organism: Sclerurus mexicanus; assembly: GCA_013396755.1. Lineage (NCBI taxonomy): Eukaryota > Metazoa > Chordata > Aves > Passeriformes > Furnariidae > Sclerurus > Sclerurus mexicanus. The sequence continues at coordinate 247,288 of VWZF01005695.1, read as the reverse complement.
GCTATGCCACACTACAACAGCCTGGAAGAGGGAACCCCCAGCTGTGCCCGGGGCTCCAAGGCTGTTTCAGAAACTCACACTGTGCCCGGGGCTCCAAGGCTGTTTCAGAAACTCACACTGTGCCCATCTGCCAAGTTCGTGCTGGGTCCATGCAGTCCTGCAACAGCAGAAAACCTGATATGGTACAGCACTGTGTATCATTAACAGACAGTATTATCCAGCATGTCCCCTTCCTGTGGTCAACATTTTGTTGGATATAAACTTCCGATTTTTAAAAATATTGTATAAAGTCCTTTTCTAGCTGTTGCACTGGTAAGGGAAACAGTACAGACACAAATACTATAAGATTTTGTAGTCCTGTTCTATTTCCATTTTATGTCTTAATTCAGCAAACTGCTTAGGAACACACTCAATGCTGTTCCCTTTTTACTCTTAGCTAGAGATTAAAATTTTCAGCATTTTCGGGGACTTCAGTTGGGATGGCCGTTTTTAGAGCCAAGATTTAAGTACAAACAATTTGGGATAATGGAAAGCTTTCAGTACAGCAAAGCATCCAGACTCACTCCAGAGACAGTAACTCATTCAATCAACTTTTCTATATTAAATTTTCTTTGCATTAAATAAAGCCTTTTAAGAACACCTCCCCCTCATTTGCATACATTGATCTGAACTATACGGCTCAAAGTAAAGCCTCTTGCTACAGCAGACTACTAAAAAGGAAGGAATTGAGATTATTAGAAGTCAAGGCATGCCTTCTCCCTTCTCTCCTGTGTGCCATCCCCAGATAAAGCCAGTGTTATAAACAACTTTCAGCAAACTACGTAACAAAAATCTTTGAGCATATTAATCTATTCCCAAAGCACAGATACTCGTGTTTTAAGAGGGAGTAGAGACCCTGATTAATTTTTATCCTAACAACAGGCCTACAGCAGCAGCACTGCCCCGCTGCAGGCGGGAGCACCAAGCGCCCCATGCTGCCCCTGAGCCACAGCTCCATGCCTGGCACAGCAGCTGGGCACCAGCTTTGCTCCCAGCACTGGGACAGCACAAGCACGTTGCGCACGCAGTGCCAGCTGGAGTTGCAGCTGCACTTCGTGTTACCTTCCAATTTCACCAAACATGAGATGTGCTTCACCTGTTGAGTGCAGCTCCGGGAGAGCAGCCTTATCTCCATGATTCAGCCCTCCTGCTCCTCTCCCTCCTCATGCTGTGTTCTGATTGCCCTGCCGGTCAGGAGCTCCTCAGTGTGTTTCCATCCTGCTTTTATTGACCTTTCCTCAGGGTTTTCTCGCCAATTTTTGGCATCCTCTGTACATGATAGCCCGCTCCCGTGAACAGATACCTCACAACTCCAAGGACAGGCAAAAGAACCTTCTGCTCACATTTCATCCCCCTTGTTGAGCAAAGCACATGGCCAGGCTCAGGTCAGCTCCCATGGATGCCCTGAGCTCGTGCTGCTGCCCACAGGCTCCACGTGGAAGAATATTAGTGCACTCAACAGTAACTGCTGAAACCACAGCCCTTTGTCTGAGCCTTTTTGACTTATGGGAAGAGATCTGCCTCCTAGAGCATGTGTTTGTCCAGGACTCTCCATGGGGTCCCTCTCCACTGTGATTTGTTGATGAGACAAACCAGGAGGAAGCCAGAGAACAGAGATTTGCTGTCGACCTCGCTGAAGGACAGAGGACACATTTCACCTTGCAGAGAGGCAGGCTAGATCCTTGATGTGCTGGGAAAGAAGATGCCCATGGACAGCCCTGCAGCCACCACGGCCCCATCCTTGTGTGCTGCCAACACAGAACAGCTGTGCAACCCACACACCCTCACCTGCCCAAACACACTGAGCTTTTTTTGGTTTTGCTTTTTAAAACTCACCTGTCCCTAACTGCTTCAGCCAAGCAACAAACAGGGGTGAGATACACACTTTTTTTTCTTTTTAAAAATCAAAATGTTAAAAGCACAGGAGTTATTGAGGTTTTATTCTGGGCTTCATTTAATGAATAGAGGAGGGAAATAACTGCTGCCCTCCCTGCCATGTGCCAGCTCTGAAGTTTGACAAGTCCGACCCACAGCACGTTGGGTGGGCTCTGGGTGGGAACCAAGGCATCCAGCTCCCTCTCCAGACCATCTTCTATCATCAGGTACCCAGTTTCCCTCACATTGCTCCCAGTTCACCTGCAGTGAGGAACAAGGGGGTAACCACCAACATCTTGGCTTTTTTTCTGCCATAAGCGTAACTGAGGGAGCTCAACACAAAGGTGAATTCTGACAAGAAGTATCACCCCAGTCTACGTGGCACAATTAAATAGAATTTTATTTTCAATAAATATACAATCTGCATCATACCAGACAATATGCTGTGAAAAAATAAAATATACAGAAGCAACCAACAGGACAGCTTGACTGTGACTAAGTTTGCTTGGTGACCTGGAGAACTACCAGGGTTAACACACACAACACAGAGCGAGCCACTGCAGTCTGTAAGAGAAATAAAACTGTGTATTTTGGGTCTTCTTAGCTGCAAAAGTCCCTGCAGCAGGTTTCTTTTGCACAGCACAGGTTTGAAAAGATGCGAGCTGGTTTTTCTGGTACAAATGCTATTGGAAATGTTTATTTTGCTATATCATCACTGTATCTACTACACACACAGACTGCTATCGAGAGTGGCAGGTCTCACCGCTGACAGGACATCAGATCCATCTGACGTGGGGGCTGCACAGCCACACGTGTGCCCCGGCACACAAACGCACGCGCACGTACTGACAGGAGCTTAATTCTGTTAAAACTAGTACAAGGACAAAACTGGAGCCAGAATCGATTTCACCACAGGTTCTACTGTTTAAAAAAATATTCTAGCCTAATTACCACGTTCACCAACGAGAGCACACGGGTACTTATATCTCTGAGAGGATGAGCCATGGATTTAGACTGGAAGGACAGCAGAGGCAACTCCCAACTCCTCCACCCACTCTGTGCTCACCATGGCACCTCCGCGTGCAGTCCGTGCCGCCCGGCCACACGCTCTGCCACGCGGGATGCAGACAGCTGAGCGGTGCCAGGGGCAAGCAGCCAGAGGTCCGGCCCCAGGGGAGCAGCCAGGACCCAGCGGGACATGGTTCAAAGTGGCCAGCACGGTCAGTTGGGTGCTGGCAGCTGCTTCAATCCAACGGAGCTGCTGTGGGGTGTGTGTGGGGTGTGAGGTGGGGTGTTTCGGTCATCGGTTTATTGTTTATTTTGTCCGCCTGCTTGGTCTGGCTGCTGTTACTCTCCCACCTCATGTCACCTCCAGGGATGCTGGAGAGACGCGGTCACACTCCTCCCGGGACCGCAGGCTGTGCCACTGCTCCACAGCTGTCCGGTGCGCGTTGAGCATCCGGCGCCAGTGGTTGGACTCGGGGGCACCTGTCGAGTACTGCCCGATCACAATTCTCCCAATGAAGTCATTGCTGCTCTTCACGTTGTGCCCGTAGACTGGGGAGAGCAGAAAGAGACCGGTCAAGGCAAAAGCACCACCCGCCCACCCAGAGCCCTGCCCAGGAAACCAAATGCCCTGCCAATGTCCCCTCACACCGTGTGCCAGACGCCAGCATTTTTGGTATGTAACTCAGCACCTCAAAAATGTTAGAGACCAAAACAGGAGTTTGGAAGGAATAAAATAAGATGTACTACAGACTAAAATACAATTCAAATAAGCAAGACACAGATCCATGGTTATAGTGGAATTTAGCAAAAATAGCTGAAGTAGAATCATAAAATGGTTTGGGTTAGAAGGGACCTCATCCAGTTCCAACCCTCCTGCCACAGGCAGGGATACTATCCACTTGAGCAGGTCGCTCAAAGCCCTGTCCCATCTGGCCTCGGAGCAGAATTACATCATGTAAAGAAGTGCCAAAACCTCTGCCTAGGAATCATGAAATGATGAAAGCAGCCCAGCAACCTGTGCTTGGGGAAATGCAGAAGCAGCATCTCAAATTCTCCTCCTCCAAATGCACGTGACTCAAACCACTCCAGTGCAAATCAACAGCTTTCCCCACTGGAGGACAGGAATTACACACGTCCAGGCTGTGAGCAGGATGTTTACACAGAAACGATTTGCCATAATTATCACTGCAGCTACTTGTTAGAGGTCCAGGGAAGAAACTGAGGGAGAGACATCAACCCCACACCTCGTCCTTTGAATTAGCCCAGTCTCCTGGAACAAAAGATCATAGACAGTAGCAAACCCTAATGATGGGCCCAATCCCAGGAAAGGCTGAACACTCCCACCAGACAGAAGCAAAAGCACTTTGTGTAACGCAAATTGAAGCCCTGCCTTGGCTCATTAGGAAGTTGAACAAAAAGTCTTTGCAAGCTGAAGCCAGGATATTCACAGGCAGTGGCTGGAATATTAAGGATTAAAAAATCTCCTCAGGGAAGAGAGAGATTTTTAAGAACAAAAGTCTGCAGGAGCTCCAAATCCATCCAGGCTTGCGCAGCAAGAGCATGTTCGGCGTGGCATGGAGCTGTGAGCCCAGCATGGATCCGAGAGCAGCACCAGCTCTCCAGGGCTGCTGGAAACCAGCACTGGCAGCAAAGCCACATCTGGGATCCCCCAGGGCAGCACCCCCATGCTGCACACACCCTCCCAGGCAGGCAGGACACTGAGCACTATGCACTCGACCTCACTTTTAGCCAGGCACCTTTGTCAAGGTTGCATATTTGCTATTACAATACACCCCACAACTGATTAATATTACTTTAATGTGCACTCTGTCATCTCTACACTCAGCAAAGGCTGGTTTCTCACCACTGCACCAGTCTGGGATCTTGCTCTGGGTGACTCAGGCACCACCTGCCAGCGCAGTCCCAAAATCAAGCTGTGCAAAGTTACATTTCACTTTATCCCTTCTGACAGCTCTGAAACATACAGTTTATGGGCAGAGATGCTTCTGCCCACCGAATTACCTGTGGATATCTTAGGTAACAGCAAACCTTCAAACGGCCAAGTAATTTGTCCAAATAAATGTCCTAAAAAAACTACCCTGCAACTCGGAGCACTGTGAGTTTATCTTCAAGCGACAGTTAGAAATGATTCGGGGTTCACCACCCCAGCAGGAGAACTGCATCGCTTCTGCCCATCCCATCAGTTATCTAGGGGTGATGCCATCGACTCTCTGAGACGTGTTGCCAAGCAAGTGCCCCTGTCAAGAGGCCAGGCTCGTGTTATTTGGAAAAGCCACCTTCTGAGGATGCAGTGAGGAATTTTAAGCCATCCATCTCCAACCAGTACACAGCTTGCCATGGTTATTAACGAGTTCTCCTACAAGGCAATGGATCACAACCGTAGCAAGCAGGACTACACTAAATGTCCTGCTATGATTTATTAGCCTAGAGAAATCAAATATTGTGATAAAACCACATAAAAGTACCCTCAAACCAAATTTTTTAACAGGATTTTTTCCCCATCGTTATTTTTTCCGTTCTTTTTTTCCAAAATGAAAGAAGATGAAGCCTAATCCTGGGAGACAATACCAAATAATTTAAGCCAAGAAGTCTTATAGGCCATCAATTAATCACAGGATAAATTAACAGTGGGGAAGTACCCCAGGCATACAAATTCTTCAAGAATACTCCATGCCAGGACTGTAAAACAAGTAGGTGTGCTAACGAAGGGCACCTGTTATTTTACTGTTGATCCAAGTATTTTGAATTCTTGTAATGCAATTTGCTAATCTCACCGTGTCAGGTAATTAGCATGCTGAGTCCTCTGGGGTATTAATGAGCTAATTATACAAGCATTGTTGCTTCTATCATTAACTAGTGTAGAGAGCACAGAGACTTATTGCTGAAGAACACAGAAGACATTTTCTAAGGCCAAGTGCTTATTCACACACAGACTGTAAGACATGGCACCAGACTGACCTCAGGCTGACAAACCCACACCTTCACCACAGCAGTTTTCTCAAAAAATGCAAGATCTTTGTGTGCCAAAAATTCAGCTCTGCTCACCAGTTTGTGAGCCTTTTAAACTCAAGGACGTGCCTTTCTGGGAGGCTAACTGCTGTATTCCACTCATAAATGGCCAGGATTTGCTGAGCAATTTGCTGATGGCTGAGTTGTACCAAGCTGGAGTATGGACCTTAACTGGCAGAAGGGGCTAGAGTTGGTGTGGCAAAAATAAGCCCTCTCCTTTGCTCACATTCAGGAGCACAATTTTCCCTGTTGCTGTCACCGGTTCCTCCGAGAACAGCTCGGAAAAGAGAACTGTAGCAGCCCAAAGGCCCAGGAGAGCAGCCAAAAGCAGAGGCTGGTTATGTCACCAGCATTCATCGCACGCCGTGGGCTCCCATCCTGGTACAAAATGCAGGAGCAGCTCCACTGGTCCTCCCTCAGCTGCAGCAATCACTTCTCAAACAGAGGAGGAACCGTTTCCTTGAGCACCAACAAGCAAGCCCCAGCCATTGCTGCACCATTTACACTCATGTCTGACACTTCAGCCTGCTCGAAAGCCCTGCAGAAGCAGTTACCATCACATTCTTGATAGAGACCCCGCATGTACCACTCATGGACCGACCAGGACTCCACTCTGGGTGCTCAGCCTCAGGAAGTAAGAAGCTCCCACTCTTTCCTTTCAGCTCCTTCCACAACAGGTAGAGGTGGAGAAGCCTCTGTGGTCCAGCCATACACAGCAGTCGAGCACTGCTCCACACTCCAAGCTCAAATGACAGTACAAGTGGACTGAGCTGCCTTCCCTGATGTCTGAGCATCCCCTGACAGAGTTTGAAAGGAGCTCAGATTAAAACTGCCCTTGGCCACTAAAAACAGTAACTCCATGGAGCTGCTCAGCAGCAGAAAATTAAGTAATTATCAGACTGACCCAGCCTCTAGTTATGAACAGGTAGATGCTGCTTTCTATTTAAGAAACCTATTTTCATGACAGAAAGTATACACCTGATCTCATGAGCTCTTTTTCCACCATTGTGGTAATTTACACAATAGCAACATCCATTTCCAGGCCATCACAGAGCAAAAAGCAATTAAAGAAGCAGAGGTCAAACCAATTCCTTCTGCAGCTGCTCTTCACCAAGGGATGCATTTAGAAACAGATAAGCTTCTAAAAAAAACCCCAAAAACTCTTTATAATAGAAATGCTGAAATACAAAAGAAAATTGAGTTCACTTACGTCCATTAAAAGGGTTGAATTCTTGACAAAATACATGATGTAAATAAAACATTTTCACGTTATATATTTACTGATGCAGCACTCCTAAATGATTCAGATCCAATTGAGGGGGGGTCTGGGTGCCACATGAAACGTTTATTTGGGGTAGGGGCCCATGTCCCCCACAGGACTTCTGCACAGGAGGGGTGGCTGAGTGCCTGCCTTAGTTAGCACACCCACTTGTTTTACAGTGCCTGGCTGCCTGCTCCCTGCAGGGCTGAGAGCACAGCACAGCGGGTGTCAGGCACTGCACAGCCCAGAGCTTCTCCCCAGCAGGGCAGTGATTTCCAGAAGATGTGATGACATCTGGAGCTCCAACATCTGGCTCCAGGTGCAACTCCAGCCTGAGCTTTCCCTTGTCTTCTGCCAAGCTCAGTCCCGTGGAATTGTCAACTGTTTTGCATGTCACCACATAATCAACCCATGAGGTTGCCTAGGTGGTGTGAGCCCTGGCACCAGATCCAGGCAAGAAACCCTTTACCTTTACCTTCCCCTTTGCCTCTACACTGAGACTTGCAAACCGACTACCTGTGAAGAGCACAACTGCAAAGCATTTGTCATCTCTGAGTTATGTGCAATAGTAACATTTAAGCTGGCATTTCAGATACTAATTCATCCTTTGATTGAACATATTAGCAGCCTTGAAATGACCAGAGAGGAGCACTAACTCAGAAAATTTCCTTAAGCTAACTTCAAGGCTATCAGTACCATGGGGACAAGCTGGCACCTTGCAGCTGGGGCCACAAAAACTCTGCATCTCCTGCAAACCCTTTGCCAGATGTGCTCAGCAGTTACTCAGCAGTGAAGGCTGTGCTGCACCACACAGTACAGCCACGCAGCGCCTCTGCTGCTGCTGCCTCTCTGGGAGTAACAGCAGAGGAATCTCAGCATGCTGGAACAGTTGAGAGCTTCAGCTCAAATAATTAACTCTTTTTCAGTCACCTACGTCATTACCTGCAACGCAATTAAAACCATTTAACTCAGAGAAAAGAAAAATAAGCAAAAACATGCCTAAGGCTTGCAGACAGGCAACTGAGGGGCTGAGTCTCCCCTGAGGACACGTCTCTCAGGTTCTCTGGCAGAACCACAATCCATCAACACTTCCTGCACTTCCCACTTCAGCCTCAGTGCTTGGCAAGGTCTCAGAAAGTGCCCCCTTCACACAGCTGCCCCACTGGGGCAGGCAGTGCCTCACCCCACCTTTGGCAGGAGCCTGTGCCCAGGACCCAGTGGCCAGCCCCATCTGTGCCGAATGCTGAGCACTGCCACCAGCCAGTGGGGCTGAGCTGTCAGGTTAAGTAGGACTGAAAACTAATTCTGAACTGCTTGACATCAATATTGAAAAGCTATTTGGCACAAAGAAGTGCTGCAAGGAGCAGAAGCAGCTGTGCTAATGATGCACACTGAGAAGGGTCACAGGTACAGAACAAATCCTGCCCTTTGCTCCCTGAGCATGGCCCATCATATTTAGTAGAGAGGAGAGAAAAGCACAGGAGAAGATGCCATGGTTTCACATTTATCAATTTAATCTCCATCAGGCTGTGATGTGCAAGTAAAACTGGCTTCCCAGCCTTTCCTCTGTGAGGCTGCTCCCTGCAATGTGTGCACCTGCCCAGCTGCAGAGGGAACTGGAACTACTCAAGTGCATGGCCAAATCGTGGCACAGCTCCAGCATCCAGCTGCTGCTCCATGAGGGAGACTGCCACCACACCAAGAGACTCTCTTTGAAAAACAACTTCCCTCCTGCAAGGGCATCCCCTGTGCTCTGGCTGGGGCAGCCAGGGAAGGGGACCCTGCAGATGCACCCTGAGCCAGGCTTTTGGCTAAGCAGGGTCTGGCCTCAGACAGGGAGACAAAACTCCTGTAGGAGACAGCAGGGACCCAGGGTGCAGGGAAAATGCAAATGCACAAGTGTGTCTTGCAGAGATCTCAAGGGCATGCAGGGATGACACCTCCTGAAATTACCTCATCAGAAGAAACTGGAATAATGAGCTGGATGCATCTGTTGTAACAGCCTGGAGGATACTGGAGGCTTTTCCCACCTCCAATTCCTCTTTTTTTTTAAAATTGTATCATCATTCTCTGCACTCTGAGCCCCAGATCCAACAAAGCACACAGATGGTTTCATTCATATTTACACACATCACACAAAGAGGCTCCACACCAGTGCCATACAGCACCTGCAAACACAGGCAGGGATGGCCATGAGGGAGAGGCAGCCTCTGCCTGCACGATCAGCCCTCTCCTCTGATGACCACAGGGCCAGGCACAGGCATTCCATTTCCAGACACTGCTCTGCCACCCACAGCAGCTCCTGCCACCGAGACTTTTCTTCATTTGATACACAGCGAGATTACAGCCTTGTGAGATGTTTGAACAATTCCTTTCACCACAGCATGAGCCAAACAAGATGAAGTGCAGAGGTCAGAAGAGGCATGACATTGCTTAAATTAAGGGGCTTGGCAAAAGGAACAAGCACTGATCAGCCTGGATAGAGGAGGGTTTGCTCCTTTCTTTAGGAGAAAAAGATTTCAAAAAAGTTTCAGGACAAGCCGTTTCTGCCATGTCTGATGTGGTACATTTATTCACTAAGGCCACTTGAAGAATCTAATTTTGCCTCCTAAACAAGCAACAGATTGGCTCAGGAAGTGTCAGCAACTTGTTGCTCTCACCAGGATTAATGGTGTTTCCCTCCTCGTCATTAAAGAATCCAGTGTGCTGCAAAAAGCCAAATCCATCCATGGAGCACGTTCCCTGTGTGACCCTGGACCAGGATGGGGGCTGCAGGACTCCACTCAACACCCCCAAAGGACCCTCGCTGCCTGCTCTGCTGTCACCTGCTCCAGGCTGACCAACAGCATCTATCATGGAGACCAGTACACTGTCAATCCCCCACAGATGGGAATTGGGAATGGCGAGCAAGAGGGACCTTCCTCCTCCCAAAGGGGATTTGGAGCTTTTGCATCGTACCCTCTGCAGACAGGCTCTGCCAGGCAGGGCAGGCTTCAGGAGGCCACTGTGTGCCAGCACATCTCCCTGTGCCCCTCTCCCAGCGCCCCAAGTGTCCTCGTGAGACCTGCTGGGACACCTCGCGTGGCCACAGGACCCGGAGCAAGGGCTGGGATGGAGGGAGGCACCGGCAGGGAATGCACTGCTCTGCCCAGGCCTGGGATGGACCATATGGTGTCTGCTGTATAAATGCATCAGGTGTTCCGTAACGCCAGACACAAAGGCCAAGTTCTGATCTAAATTAAACAGGTATAAATCCCCAGAAAACCCAGTGCTGACAGCAATGGTTTTTTCCATTTTTTCTCCTTTGGCGAAGATAGGATTACACAGGTTTAAGCAAGGATTAGATTTTGCTTCTGAGCTCCAGATATGGGAAATATACACAGGCCAATATTTCAGAAAGACATGTCTAATAGACAACAAGAAACAATTTTCTAGCAGCAAGTTGTCTAATTATCCATCCATCTAAGAGATGTTACGGTGCCCAACATGATAGTGTTTTGAAACAGAAACCATTTCTTCCTTCTGCATTCAAGCTTGGGAAAAAAATCCCAGTTTGACTCATATATTAGAGAAGACTTTTTTTCCCCATACACGTGTGCAAAAGACAAAGTGCCTGAATGTTTGTTGGGGGTGTTTTTGTGGCAAAGAAAAAGCAATAGGAGGAGAGACGAGCATCTGAGTCAGCAAATAGAAATGTAGATGTGTGATGACTCCAGACACATGGTGGTTTCCATCCCTGCAAACAGGTATCTAAAGATGACCCTGGCATCTCAAGGTCATGCTTCCACACAGCCAGGGAAATCAAAATTCAGGTATATTTCAGGGGAAGCCTGAGGACAAAAACATTACCAGTCTTCAACCTGCTGAGCTAATTGGGGTATTTGGAAATCAGCCTGTTAATGAAAAAAATGCCACTGAAAAGCCTTGCTATCTCTGCGTCCTGTTCACAGAACATTTACAAATCTCATGCAGCAGGTAAACACCTAAAGCATCACCTTGTCTCCAACATCTACAGCACAAATCTGACCACCAGAGCTGACGGTGAAAATCAAAGAGTGTTAAGGGCTAAGGAGCTTCAGCTGTCCTCTCCTCAACCAGGACTCAAATTGCCTGGAGGTCCAACTTTAGAATGAGCTCTAGTTTGTTTTATTTCCAGCTGTTAAGGTGCAGGTTTGTGAGCTGTGAGCCTCTGGTGCAGCAGATGCAGAGCACTTCAAAACATTTCTCTTGAACTCTTCATCAGAACATATAAACCCAAACTAGTCTGCACCAGAGCATCTCCAGCATCCCGAGGAGTAAAGGGTGACAGTGGGCCAGAGCTGGGCTCACCACCAGCCTCAGTGCTGTCCTAGCTCCAGCTACACTCTCAGCCAGGTCAGGTGGCAAAGCAGGTTTTCCCTCTGCAATTGCACAAACAGTATCCTGAGCATGAAAATGATTTTTCCCTCTTTGAGGACTCTGGTCACTTTACAAGCCCTAAAGATCCTGTCACACAAACATGTACAAGAACTTGTTTAAATGGAGAACAGTCACCACAAGGACCTCGGGGAGATAAATATTCCCTAATTGTGAGTGCTGAAGGTTGTCTTTTTTATGGCAAGTGATCAAAAGATGTTAACAAGTCACCGAGATGCAGTTTGCCCTGGAGTGCTGATGGTTTTTATTGGGCCACCTGGGCTTTACTGCAAGGCAAACAGCATTACTGGCGATTGTTATTAACAACATTATAATCATTAACAAAATACTACAGTGCTCAGATTTCAGGTGTCATCCACCCTCCTGCTGCACAGCCCAGGACTTCTGAAGGTTAGGCTGGGATTTAGAGGACAGCCTGCCCAAAATCCAGCAGCAGGGACAGCGCAGGGTCTCCAGGCACCCAGCATGCAGCCCTCCTGGGCACAGAGGCTGCAGTTGCATCTCAAATATCCTTTTTACTTCTTAGACATGAGAGCTGACAGCTCTACTGCCAGGGCCAAACTCCACCTTCCCCTTACCATTGGACCAAGAGTAACTAACACCTTTGTTCACAGGCATACAGGGTTAGGAGAACACGCTGCCTTTCACAGCTGGCCCCATTTCTCTGCACAAGGGGAGCCCATGAGTTGCCTGCACTCAAATAGAAGGTGGCACATGGGGGATGTGTGTCAAGTTACCAAAAAAAGTGAAAGTGGAAAAAGTGCATTTCTGTTATAGTAGGTATATGGCTGCTTAATACCTAGACAACATATTTGATAAAGTAAATGAAAATGAAACATCATCTCCACCAGCTGTTGCCTCACTCACCTGTTTGGGTTTTTTTTGTCAGGACATAAGATCTGTTATGAGTATCGGTGGCTTTTCTAGTTTCAGCCCCTTTTGGTGAGAAGCTGTGAAAAGACAATACTTGCAGCAGCAATCCCGACCACGGATGCCTCCTCCTGAATGGGACATCTCCACCTCAGCTCAACCCACCTTGTTTTGGGCACTAAACTGGGACATGTGAGTTAGAGTGAAGAGACAGCTCCAGTAAGTATCTGAGGTAGGAACAGAGGGGAAGGCAGAAAGACAGCTTGTACAAAGTGTCCTGCACCAATGTGGAAGGAGAAGCATTCTGGTCTGTAAATGCTAATAATTTACAATATTGAATGCTTATATGCCTAGGAGGAAGAAAGATCCAAGAACCAGCCCAACCACCACCTCCATCAGTTATGGCTAATGCAAAGCCCTCCCTGTGCACCCCATCCTGGAGGCACCCATGGCCCCTCTCCTAATCCAGCTGTGCTTCAACCCTGAGTTTGGTCTGGAGTCCAGCTCTCCAGAGCACCACCAGGAAAGCAGAGAGTAGGATGGTGCTTTACTGCCCGTCTGCAATGCTTGCACACACAGTCCTTGCTGAACCACAGCAAAATGGTGGAGAAATCCTTTCTAGAGTGCACAGACCCGGACAGTTTGATTCAAGATGCACAAGAGAAAAACATACAGGGAAGAAAAAAATTAATCTTACTTTGTCTGGGTAGTGCCTTACTTTGCAGTGTGGTACCAGCCCCACCAGGAGCCCCAGCTGATGGGAACTGGCATGGTTCCATGGCTTTCCAGTGAAGCCAAGCCAATGTAAAAACAGCTGCAGACTAGGTCCAAAATATGAAGCCACAAAAAAGGTTCCTCTAAATTATTGAAGACATACTCATTTCTGGCTCCCATGACTGCTTTTACAGCTCGCTCTCTCTCGCTCTCTCTCCATTCAAAGCATCATCACCCACCCGTCAAGCAGGATTATTTTCCTTTTCAATTGGACTTTGACTCAACAGCAAATTTAATTAACTGACCTAATGGACTAGAGATGTGTATTGAAAAAAAGAAAGAAATACAAAACAACTCCCAACAAAACACACAACAGAAAGAACCACCACTGCATCAAAAAAACCCAAACCAAAACACCCAAGTTTAAAACAAAACAAAACAAAGCCCCTGCAATGTAGAGATGCAAAATAAAAAGATCCTTACATCGCAAGGTACAGCTTCTCCGTGCTGCCAACCATTTCCTCTTGACTTTTTTTAACAGAAGATCTCAAAGCCCCTTACAAGTCCTTAAGGTGAGCAATACCCAAATATGCCAAGAAGGAGCTCTGTGAGCAATGCTACCATCCCCACCACAGAACTTCAGCTAAAACCTCACAGATGCACACAAGAATGAACTGGTGCTGCGCTCCCTGTTGGGGGTACATCTGGAGCACTCTGTACTTAGATGAACACTGAATGTGGCTCAGCATCTTCACCACCACTACGTCCCCAGAAACAGCTCATTCCCGTGACACTGCAGGTGCCAGTGCAGGAGCCCTGATTCAAAGATCCTCGTGACAGTGCAGGCACCAAAACAGCAGAAGACTTGACAACGTGACCAAGCCCTCTGGCTCCAGCTATATATTGGCTGAACAATCCACATAGCTCACACAAGAGTGTCCCAAGCACAGCAGGAGCAGCCAGCCCAAGGACACCCAGGGCAGTGCCGTGCCCAAGCTGTGTGTCACCCTCGGCCCCAGAGTAGCCAGAAGAACCTGGCCCCACTGCTCTTCCAAGAAGCTCTGCACGTTTCTTCCCAGCTTTGGAGCTGCTGGGGACATTTCTGCCCTGGGATTATTTATTGCAACATTCAAAGCAAGCAATATGTTGCTTTGAAAGTTAAGCACCACTTACAAGGCTCACCGCTGAAATCCGACTGCAAGACATATGATGATAAATCAGCCAAGTTCCCATTGGCTTATTTGAGAATACATCCCTTTGCATGGAAAAATATAATCAGAGATCCACTAATTAATACTGCCTTATCCACCCTGGCGAGAAGCAGCATGTTCCCCCCAATCTCCTGACTACACAAAGCTGCTACTCTGTTTGCCTTCCCTGCTAGTAGGAAAAGGGGAAAATAGAGTGTTTCCCACCTGTCACAAGATCACCTGATGGAAGCTTCCAAGAACAAATTCATCACTGCACATGCAAGGTACAGTCAGGGTGACATGCATGCAAAGCAGTGATTAATTATAGATGCTTTGCTGAGGAAATTTCTGAGCATGAAGGGCAAAATTTAAATTGCTGATCAGCATCACTTTTGTTCTAACATGTTTGGAAACAAACTAATGGGTTGGAATTAGCCTCCTTGTACCAGCTTTGACACCTGTATTTGCCATGTAAGAAGTAAAATTAAAAAATACTTCAAAATACTTCCTTTCAGAAGGAGATTCCTTTCTCTTCATCAAAAAAATGGTGAGTAATGGGTGGAAAGTTGCCAAAATATGTGTTTACAGAGCATGACAGCCCTGTGTGGAAGAAGAGTGTGGATCCCACCGTCCAGCCCCTCTGATCCTCCAGGTGGCAAGAAGGTCCATGCTCCTGATGGTGCCCAAGCTCCACAGCTCCATAGGCTGGGTGAAGTCACGGTGTGGGAGGGAAACCCACCCTTCACAGGGGTCCCTGACTGGGAAATGGCACAGAATGCCACTGAACGCAGCGGGTCCCTCGTCCAGTGCTGCTGCCCAGCCAGGGGCCACCCCTGCACTCTGACACTCCTGCTCCCACGGCACCCCAACTGCCAAGCTCTACTGCCTGATTTCATGCCTCGAGAACAAAAACAGGACATCCAGAAGTTGTTTAAAAATAAGAACTATCTCAGCCAAACGTCTCCAGTGCTGACAAAGCTCTCGAGTGAGGTCAGCTCGGGATTGCCCCCAGCCCATAGCCTGCATGGCCTGTGTCTGGGTCACCTCAGCTCTGCCATGCAGGGCTTGGCACTGAATCCCAGCCCCTTAGAAACAAAGGCATGAGCATATCTGCTTATAGAATAGGTGAGGTCCATGTGAGACACCTCCAGCTGCAATATCTCACCAGCAAACCATGTCAAATCTTTGCCAGTGCCTGGGCTCTGGGATCATTCACTACTGCCCTCTCGTTCTTCTGATTTTTGACTTCATGCCCAAGTTGGCTGTCACTGAGAAGTGCAATTAATGTTCCTCTTCCTCTGCACAAAAGCATTCCGAATGGCACCAATTAAGCACAGGACTGACACAGTGTGCTCCCAGCCAGCTCCAGCTGCTGGGCGGCAATGGTGGGAACAGCTTCTGCAGAGGACAGAGTGCTAATTAAGCTTCTCTGGGGACCCCAGCGATGGCCACCCCTTTCAGGATGGCTACTGGGACAAACACTGTCCTGCACAGGCTCATGTGCACACGCACAACTGATGGTGTGTTCACCTCAGAGCTGACCATGACCATGCTGAGCCAGTAACACCACCACAATTACCTGTGAACACCAGGCTGGCATTCTCCAACTCTTCCTGTGGAACCTTGAAGCTGAAGGACTCATTGTAGAAGGGATCTATCGTGCCCCGCATGCAAGAGGTCTTCTTGGTTTTTGTTAATTTTAATCCATGAACAAGCTGAATTTTCACAAAGGGATCTGGCAAAAAGCACAAGACTCTGCATTACAGGCATCATGAGTCAGTAGCCCTGTTCATGAAGGCTGAGCACCACCGGGATGGCCCATGCTGAGAAACAGCCTTTGGAAATGCCTGGGACTTGTACCCCCACACTGCTCCCAGAGGTCTGCAATGCAGACAAAAGTCAGGCAGCTGGATTAAAAACGGTCCCTGCCAAAACCACAGTTAATGACAGCCTTGACAGAGACTAAGGCTGTTCTTTTTGGAAAATGTCAATATTCTGGCAGCACCAGTGGCTGGGTTAGGAAACATGGGAAAAACACCTGAAGACATATGCATGAAACACTTACCAGCCAGCACGCTCAGAGCCAGCAGGGAGCAATGCCCACGGGCTGCCTTACAGAACACAAGGGGGGGATATTAAAACTCCTGGTTCCTCACCTCACCCTGGTACAGAGATTTTTACTTTAAATATGGCAAAGGTATTTGCACTTTCCATTGTATCTCAGGGTAAGCGCTCCAAATACCATCATTATTCTTCGTTATACATATAAGATGAATATCCAGAGCCTTGTATTAATAGGAACTGAGCGTTCAAATCCCCCAGGGTCCCCCACAAATTGCAGCCTCACCGCTGACCTGCTTTAAAGGCACATATAATCTGTGCATGAGTAATGTGAGAAATGCACTGCCCTTTACCTGAACCTTGGCTCATGTCTGTCTGAAGAAGCTGTTTCGCTCTAATGATGTCCACGTTCAGTCTTCCTGCGCTGGGTAGATAGTTCAGTGACAACAGCAGCTCTCCCAGCTCCACTTCATTCTGATGGGAAAAAGGAATGTGGAAATTTAGAACAGAGCTCGGAAGGAAAGGGAGAGAAATTAAATAAATCCCATTTGTCTAAGTGCCTGAAAAATGAATTTTAGTCACGCTCTGAACTGCAACCAAGAACCATCTGGAGGTACCTCATCCTAGGCAGAAGCAAGAAAAAATACTATCCCCAAATGAACATCATTCTTTGATCACTGATCCTTCACCAGCTTTTCAGCAGCAATGCAAAGAGGACCTCAAAGGAGACAGAAATACAAGGTCAGTAGTTTCTACCTGCTCCACTTTGAATGGTTCCAGATGGTTCTGATCTTACCAACATGCAGAACACAAACGCATTGGAAAAGATATTCTCTTTACTTCCCAGCCCCCAAGGACCACACCAGCCACTTAGGAAGTTCAGGCGTGCAGTGGTTAATGTATCCCTGGATCACAAGAAGGCAGCTCAGAGGAGACATTCCCTCAGCATCCAGCCATCTACCCAGAGACCATGGCACAGCTTGACTGTGCCCTTCTGTTCATCAGGCTGCAGCATGGCCACAGCTCTGCATCAGTATAGCTGTGCAGCCATTATTTCTTTTCCTTCTACTTAATGATGCTTAAAACTAGTAATTAAAGAGCTGGAGTGCTGACATCTCTGCTCCTCTCTCTCCTCGCGTGACCTGGCTCTGAGATGCTCTTATTGTCAGATGCAAAAGACACACGCTGAAACAACTCTGCAGACTGAAAACACATCAGCCAGTCTGGGCAGGACATCAATCCATCTGCCTTGTCTCAGGTCCACACAGGAGGGCAGAGCTAGTTCTTCATCCCAAAGAGTCAGACAGTTCAAAACCAAACTACATCAGGTGGTCACAGCCCATTCCCAAGAGGAAAAGCAGCAGCAGTGGTATTGCAATCATAACAAAAGGCTTCAATATCTTTACTGATGCCCCAAATATGAGACTACAGGAACCAGAGACTAAAGGGCTGGGTAGACAAACAGCCTGTCCCCCCCCAGAAAAAGCCTCTGATTTCTCACCCAAACTCCTCTCAATACAGCATCTTGTGCATCACATTAATGGCAGTATGTGACTACACAGCACACTCACATTTACCACAGGCATTTTTTCCCACTACTACAGTATATTTGCTTCAGCAAGAAGTCACCCCTCTTCTGTCAATCTGGGCCAATTCCCATGTCACAGTGCTGTTCAATACATGGTATATTCAGTTCTTTCCATCAGAAAACTATTCCCCAATGCAAGTCTGACCCAACAAGCACAAGACATTCACAATTTTGCCAGGTCAAGCCATACCTACAATACACCGTGGTGCCCAACGGTTGCACCTATCTAACATAAGGATCCAAGAAAGTCTCACATCCAAAGTGATTTAAACACCATTTAATTTAAACTATCATCTTTGGTTTTATTCTCCAAAAAAATGCTCCTCTCATGTCTGTGGCTGTAACAGCCTGTGGACATGTTTATCATCAAGAACAGTCAGTGACTTCTAAATCTATTCCCAGGACAGTACAAAAGCATCACAGTGCCCACAGCACCACCCACAACAGGAGCCAGGTGGCCCCCAACCCCAGCTCATTTTTTATAACATATCAACAACATTTTTAGCAGACCCAGTCCTATTTCCACTTGAATTCACAGCTCACCAGGTTCCATGCAGGCCTTAAATCCTAGAAATTAAGGTGCATTTGGACAGTGCAAATTAGGAAACTAATCATTGTTGTTATTACCTGCTGGGAAGCGATGAAACAGCTCCAGCTACAAAGACCAAACTTTTGGCACAGTCAGGTGACAGGCTAGTATGGGGCAGGGATGTAGGACCTTTCAAGTCACCTCAAGCTTAGAGTGGTGAAAATCTACATTAAGATTTGGGATTATTACTTCCAGAGCTGTCTGTTGATGGAACCTGTTGACCTTATCCAAGAACTGCAGGAACTAAGGGATTTCCCTGGGTCAGGGAGGAGCGGTGAAGCTCAGCAAGGGCATGCTCAGAGCCAGCAGGGAAGAGCATCCCCACTGCAAGCAGAGCACCAGCAGCACTTGCAGCAGTAACAGAAGGGGTTTTCAGAAGGAAGCCCAGATCCCTGGATAGCTCATCTCCTCGGACAAGTGACTCAGCCTTTTCAAGGCACTTAATTCCAGCAGCCAACTGCCTCTGATATTATAAATGCATTATTTCCAGCTTAGCCGTGAGGATCTGGGAAACATGCTTCAAATCCTGCCCCACTGCCCGAGGGGATGTCAAGCACTCAAGAAAACAAATCAGTGGCCAACAGTCACCACACTTTCCTCCCCCTGCACGCCAGGCTGGCACTGCCTCCACTGTGCTGTGCTGCACCACGTTCAGCAGCCTCTCCTGTGCTCACCTGCCATCATTAGCAAACAAAGAATTCACGTGTTACTCCAAGAACCAAGAGGCACAGGGCACACCTCCAAAACCCACAGAAGGTTTTAGTTCCCTGTGCTTTCCCCAAAAAGCTCATGCCACGGCTGCCTTTGCTGATGTGACAGTCCTGCTCACTCACACCCTGGAAACACTCTGTGCTGCCATAACCATTGACCCCCGTGCCCATCCCCTTGTTCACAGGCATCTTCATCAGCATCAAGGCACGCTATGCCAGGGGCTGCAGGAAAAGAAGTGTGGCTCTTGTTCTGTCACACACTGGAGTGTCCCCAAACCTCAGACTCATGCAGGGGCTGAGCTAAGCTGAGTCCATGCATGAGAGGTGTTACCAGCACACTGTTCACCACAGGGCAAGGAAGCGCCTGAATGTTACGTTTCCTAGGTCTTTTCATCAGGAAACTAAAATGCTCTTGGTTTTGCCTTCAATATTTTGCTCCCAGAAGGCAGCGTGCAGAGGTGCCTCTCAGCACCACGGTGCTAAGGCATCACTTCAGTTGCCATTATTATGCGGATGATGCGCTGATTTCTGCTGAGATCCCAGATGACCCTGGAAAAGCAATTTCCTATTTGATGAGATGCCGGAGTGACACCAAGTCTGGGATGTCTGAGACTCTCCTGAGCTCTGATTAACATTTCACTCCTGGCTGTTCCTCTCCACAGCTGTATTACACAGCCAGAATGGATTTGCAGCCTTGGGTTTACCTGTAATCCAGAACCTTCAGCAGTTACTGCCCGGGTTGAACCCAGAAATTTTGAGGCAATATTTTAATTTTTCTTTTCTGTTATCTCTGAAACACAAAGGCTCCCTCAAAGGAAGATGAGCTTTTAATTAATGCCATTTGCACATCTTGTTTGAACCAGGGTAAGTCGTTCCTCACAGCCCCCCAGACTGTTTGTTGTGCATTGCTACAACACCAGCAGAATTCTGCAGCTGAAACCCTCCCTGGTTCCCAATGGGAACCAGAGCACATTACATCAGCACAGACATCTATGCAATGCTCCTAATGAAGTTTCAGATTGATTTTCTTCCTCAAGGTTATCTGTGATGATACCTCCAGGCACATTAGAAAACTGATGGTTTAGAACAGTTTGCTCTAACAGGTTTTCTACAGCATCCTGTGACACACAGCCATCATTTTGGGAAGGCCGAGCTATTAAGGATCAGAACCTGAAACAAAAATACTTACCAATGGATAAGAATAGCATTTCCTATGTAACAGACACCAACTGAATGTATGTTGAAAAGTCACACAAAATCCCTTCTATAGTACAACTGTCTTTGCATCAGTTTGGATGGCCATAAGAAAGCTTCTGTTGTGCAAAAAGCTTTGGGAAGAAGATATCCTATGGAGAGGTCCTGCCCACGACCCCCCACCAACCCCTCCTCTGGGCTCCTTCTCAGCAAAACACACCCCACAGCATCCCAATCCTAAGCAGAAAGGGCAAGGTGTGACCAGCACTGAGGAGAAGCGGTGAGGTGACTGAGATGACAGCTGGAAGCAGAAGAGATAGACAAGGATAGAGAAAACAATAAAGGAGAAAAATTCCTCAGTGATGGAGCTTTAAAGATAGGGGGGAAAAAAACCCCACTGAAACGAAACTGGGGAAAAATAAAGATACAGAGTGAAAGAAAGATGGTAGAATGTCGTAAGCCAAAATATGAAAAAACCCCATAGGTTAAGAGCTAAAAACATTGTTATCATGATTGACAAGCATCCATCACTGCATCCTGTCACAGTTCCCGCAGCTTCAGTGACCTGCAGGGCAGGGGTATCCTGCCCTCTGCCAGGCTTTGCCCAGGGCATCTCCCACACTAGCCACAGGTTGATTTTTAACATGCTGCTGATGAGCAAGCATGGTCCCACACAACCAGTCCACATTCAGTGATTCTGCATCATTCCTTCAACTCAGCAGCCACTAAGGTTTGGATAGCTGGAAAAAAAAAAAAAGGAAAAGAAAAAAGGGAGAAAAAGGAAAAAACCTGACAACATTCCCTTCCATATTTGATTTCCCATGACTGTCACAAACATGGACCCCCACTCTACACGGATGCACACAGCCTTGAGCCAGCTATTGTGCCAACTCTCTGAACTAAATCTCTGCCTGTCCAGCGCTTTCTGCCCGCATGAGACATGGGGATGGCATTAATCTCAATAACACACTGTGCCACCAAATGCAAGACATCACCCCCGTTCGCCAAGGATGGCTCCTTCTCAGGGCTGCTGTGTATAAGCCAAGGAACGTGTGCACCGAGAGCAAACCTGGTACACGCACAACTGGAGGCCTCCAAGCCACATGCCATAACCACCTGGCACAGCAGATTCCACGTAGCAGCCAAGAGGGATGTTCTGAAATGAGTCACTACCTGAATTTTAAACTCCTTTCTCCCTTGTCCTTCCCAACAACAAAGTGTAGTACTTGTAGGCTTATCCCTGAGATGGGAACCAAAAATTGCAGAGAGCTGCCGTGGCAAAGCCACTCTATTTGTGGAGCACGTACCATCTTGAACATAAGAACTGACAGGTCATTCTAGTGCACTCATAGTAGGAAGTTAAAAAAGCAAGTCCAATACATACTCCCTCTACTACAGAAATGGCTTAATTTGAGGGAAGAAGGAATTTCATGCTATTTTCCCACCACAACCAGGCACCCTTTTTTTTTTTCTTTTGCAGAATGATCTCCAAGCTCTCATTACTGCTGGTCTAAAACATTTATTCCTGCCCACTCAAATCTGCCGAAAGAGAAATGAATCATATGTCAATAAAACTTGGGGTCCTGAACATGTGCTTCAGAATTAGTTTTAGTGGTGAAATGTGTGAATCTGAGCCCAGCTACAGCAAGGCCTGCCAACTTCATTCATGGTAATTAAGCAAAGCCACACACATTTCAGGGGATATTTAAGGAGCGCAGAGTGTTCCTATGGGGACTGGACTCAAGAGCCTTTCCATGAGCAGCTACTGCACTTTAGAAAAGCATTAATTACCCGGCAAGAAAACGCCTCCCAGAACCACCACAGATAAAGAATTTGGCAATACCTGCAGTGACATTTCCTGCAAGGAGTAAGTCCTTCTGCTTAGCTGCTGGCTCTGATGACACATCGGGCGGCAGCTCCCCGGTGCCTCCGCTTGGGACTCAGCCCCTCTAAGCACTGAATGCGTGATCAAACTCCAAGAGTGCTTATGTGCAGGTACAGTCTTCTGCCTGATGCTTGACATCAAGGAGTTCATTGCACTGATGCTTCAGGCTGAGAGGGCAACTGGGCAACCCACTGCTCATCCATACTCGGGTTTTCTGAGCACCCATTCCTGATAGAATGAGCAGGGCAATGCTGCACCACCCACCCCGTTACACCCAAGGTAAGTTCTCCAGTTGTTCCTTCCTAGGCAACTCCATGAGCTGGTAATGAAGATACTCCTCTATTAAGGACAGTGGGCTTTCACCCACTGAGGAGCTGTACATCCCATCCACAGGCCTAAGGAGCTTATCTTGGTCCAGCTCACAGTGGAGGCAATGGAGCCATTGGCTGTAGACACTGAACCATGCCTCACCTGGGAGAAGCCAAGAGATTCCTGGCATTCCCCACCTCTTTCAGCTCACCGGTGCTGGCACAGTCCTGTACTAAGGCAGTGTTCCGGCTCTGGGCTTGATGGGGCTCAGCATGATGGTGGGACAAGGACTTGGCACCTGACTTTATTAGCACCCTCTATGCCAATGGCTTCCAGGTGGAGACAGCAAGTGCAAAGCAGATGTTCTCCTTAGCTGATGCCCCCTGGACACTTTCTCTGCTCTTCCACAAACCCTGCCGCTCTCCCACTCCCAACAGTATGAAGACAAAACTTGCTCCACAGCTCCTGAGCTCCTGCCATCTGGATTCACTTTCCTCCCTCTCTCCACCTCATGATGGTTCTGTCTATAAATTCCAGTTAAAAAAAAAAAATTTCACATATTTTTTGTCTTTCATCTTTACATGCCATGTCTATGACTGTCTGTGTTTCTCTCCCCCTTGTTACTGGTATTCCAAGCACCTGCTTCAGCATCTTCTCCACCACGCTCTTTTATCACGGCACGGGTGCTGCCAGTTGCTGCTCCGTGTCACAGCCCCGGGGCAGCCAACCCACACCGGCAAATTTTCCTCCACTAACAATGAGAACTGCGCCACAGTGGCTTTGTGTTGCTCTCCAGAATCCAAGGACACTTTCTGCAAAATAAAATGCTACCGCACATAGATTTTACTTTTTTTTTTTGTCCCCGTCTATCACGATCTCACAACACAAAGCACACTTCAGCAGGCCCAGGTTCAATACAACAAGACACTGATAAAGGCTGTCTGTCCCTCAGCTAATCAAGCAAAAAAGTGACAAGTATAAAAAAAAATTGTCAACATGTCAAATCTATCATTCCACGGGCAGAAGGTTCCAACTAGTCATTAAAAACCCTCACAAGCATCACTGTTATCAAAAGACATTAAAATGCATCTTTTCAAAGCAACAAGCTTTATTTTTTTACTTCTTCCAGGATTTATTTTAATTACCACTAAGATAAAATATATTTTACTCAAAGAAAATCTTATCATTGAGAAAACATGGGAAGATGATACCAAACATCCTCCCAGGACGTCCTGTACAAGCACTGCTGTTCCTTTTGCAGTTGCAGTCTGCCAGCTGAGGTAAAAAGAACAAGGAGGTATGAAAGGACCAAAAAAGGCACTTTACTAATCAAGGTGTGGAGGACTTTGTCTAAGTTTTTCCATATGATAGCAAGGAAATAAATGCAAAAGGCTTCTAAGGTTAGGCCTGCCCATTCAAACAGAGTTTTCTTTCTCCTTCCATCTATAAATATCAGAAATGCCAACTTCTGCATAAATAATTTATCTTGAATGCTGGTGAAGCAGACAGCACTGCTGAAAACAGCAGCAGCTTTCAATGAAACTTTGGAGAGGGGGAAAAGAAGAGCTGGCTCCAAGCTTGGCACACAGAGGCAGAGACGATCTTGTCTAATCAAGGTCTGTATTAGCTGTGGAATGAGTCCATGTTACTCATAAAGAGGTACATAATACAGAAAAGTATTTATCATGCAGAAGTAGGGGATGGGGGGAGAAGCAAAACTGCATGGAGGGAATAACAGGGGAATAACGGGATGCAAAGAGGAGAGCTCTGTCCTTAGATACACAACACAGAGCCTGTGATGAACTGTCAATACCAAAAAAAGGGGAAAAAATGTTGAAAGCATTTGTAAATGAATATTTGGGGGAAAGGCTCAATGAGGGGAACCCAGGGATATGGTTTAGCGGTGACCTTGGCAGTGCTGGGTTAACAGTTGGACTTGATGATCTTAAAGGTCTTTTCCAACCTAAACAACTCTAAACAACCTAAACAAATCACAGTGATTCTGTGATTTTGCTTACAAACCACTTTGTAACACAACTGGCCCCTTGCGCCTCCCTGCCACTCTACCAAGCAAAGCAGGTCTCACTGACACAGTGACGTGCCCTACACAAAGACACGCTCAGGGACACCATGATTTTGATTTGTGCACAACTTTCAAAACTTTTCTTTTTTGCCTGAATATCATTCAAGCAAATCCCACAACACTCCTACGCCTATTACAGCAAATCCAGTTGGCTCTCCTGCAGTTACCTGGAGGCTTGATCTTCCTTCCCCTTTTATGATGCAGGAGGTCTGAGAAAGAGGTAAAAGCACTCACAGCCCCTCTACACACACAGAGAGGGCAAAGCAGAGTCAGAGTCTGAGCTGGTTTCACTTATAAACACTGCTCAGGGGATTTCACTTCCACAAGTGCCTCATCACAAGTTTCCACTCTAAATCAGACTCTCAGACCCAGACTGTAAATCAGTAGTGAGGCCAATGATTTACTGTTCATCTCATCTAATACTTTTGGCTATGCCACCCTTTTATGAACACATAAAAATCAAAGAAAATGTGAACCATCCAACTTCACACAGGGCTTGATTCAGTAAAGGCTCTAAAGGCTGGCAAGGAACTGGGAGAGGCAACCTTCTTACACCAACCTTGTGTGAAACTCCTATCCTTAACACAAATATTTGAGATGCTGCTCACACTACACTCTTTGCTTGGCTTTTTACAGGGTTCTGTGCCTCTAGCTATGTGGGTGATACTGCTAGTAGCAAATTTGGTAGCTAACCATCATTTCTGGTTGCAAAGCTCAGATCTTTCCATTGGTCAGCCCTTTACCTGTCTGGCAAGGAGGTGGCCCTTTCCTGGGAATAGAGGTGGAAGCACACAAACCCTCTGCATCTTCTCTTTCCATCCCACTGCATGGCTGAATCAAGTTCAAAATGCATACAACATGCCACTTGCACCAGACAAATATTTATGGCAAGTTTAGTTCCTTCAGGGACACGATGAAAATAAATCTACCACTCCTGAGCAAATTTTAGCTCATGCATTATGCCACAAGCCTGTAGAGATTTCATCCTCTATACACTTTATTGAATCAAATCATTACTGAACTGGCATCAGTGATTCTCCTCATGACCTCAAAGCACAGTCATGTTAATAACCACAGCAACGACCTGGGTGGGACAGTGTCACTGCAGTGCCTGGGAATGGATGTAGGTCACTGCAGTGACAAGAAATATCTTCCCAAAAGCGCAGACCTCCAAAGCAGTCCTGAGTTGTTCTCATTTAAGCTGACACAGGGTCTTTGGTCATGCCATTTCCTTTGCATATTAAAGACAGCTCCTCTACCTCACACTGTCAGTCATAGGCCCACATTCTTCCAACCCAGCAGATTTTGTAGCAACAAGATGACAATGACTAATTAGTAACCGCATTACTTGCCAACAGGCAAAGGAACCACACCAAAAAAAAAAAACAGTGAGAAAAATTGCATCAATAATCTGATAAATTCTGTTACCTGAGAACTAGGCACAAGGGCTTTCCACCAGTGTCCACCTTTCACAAGGTCTACATCGCTCAAGGGCATTGACACTTTGCCAATAACACAGTGGCGTGAGAATTTGTCAAAATCCACTACAGTTAAAAGCAGAGTTCTTCTCTGGGCTTCCAAAAAGGGGATTTCAAATGTGTACCTCTCCTCAAACACTGGGTTCTGCGTTTTGCGTTTCACTCCAGTCTGCTTGGAGTTCTTCTGATCTGGAAGAAGGCAGATCTTCACATAGGGGTTGGAGTGAGCCATGTCTTGCCTTGAACCATCATAAGAAATTGGAGGAGGCAGATCTTTAGCCTCAATGACTCGCACTATTAGATAATTATGCAACAGATCGTACTGTGTGCTAAAATGCAGCATGCCCAGCTGATACTTGGACAAGATCTCCTCATCTGTCAAGGAGTCCATATCATCACTATTTGAGTCAAGAGAGTACAGTCTTGGTTCAAATTTTCTAAAATAGTCATCTGGGGTGTAGGTTTTTCGCAGGATAGTTGGCTGAACTATTTCTTTCTTAGCTCCTATTATTCCAAACTCGATAGGCTTAATGTCAATTAGTGGAGAACTTGGCCTCCTCGACTCTAGACCTAAACAAGAGAAATGCACAAATACGACTGTTAGAAACTCAACCGAAGCAATTACAGGTGCACATGAACTTTGGGTGCTTCTCTGAGTACAGCTATTCTGTGTCTGTGCAACGCAGGCTCCACAGTGGGACCTTTCCTCACTGCACTTCCAACCATTAGTAGCACCCTTAGCTACACCAAAGCACAAGCTCACCCACACTTTTCCCTCCCTGTCCATTTTCACACGCAATTACCACACACATGCCTCAGCAAAAAAAACAGGGCCGGACCCTTCCACTGTGTTCCTGCTGAACAGAATGAGATTTTAATCAATGTACCTTCAACTTGACCTGATTCCCTGTCTAAAAGATGAAAGAGCAAGCACTACAGTTTGATTTTCTTCCCCACAGGAATTACATTAATGTTGGAAAGACGACCTTACTTGAAATCCGCCGCGTGAGGCTGTAAGTGGACCGTGATGTATCTGAGGACGAGTGCCTTCTGTCAGGGGAAACATCCTGAAGAGTGGGAGGCAGCTCGCTGATTGTATTATCAGAGTCTCCATCTTTGTCCTCATTTTGGCTGCTTATCCTGTTATAATGAGAGACCTTTGGATGATTCAACCCAGTACAAGGAGTATATACAGAATAACAATGTGTTCTGGCATTCGGGGTCTAATCTTGGGTGCTCATCCCTGGATGCTCTGGGATATCTCCTGATCTAGCTGGCAAGAAAAAGGCTGAGCAACTGACTTCAAACCTATGTAAAAAACAGATTCTTTTTCTCTCTGCCTGTCTTTCAAACAGAGTTTTATCAGTATTAGAGCACAACACAGGCCACAAAGACACATGTAACTCAGATCTTGATCAGAAATATTATACTTGTCTCTAAGGAAAAAAGAAAGAAAAAGTACAACCCCACAAACCTCAAACGGTAGCTTACTGCTGTAATTCACAGCTATGCTTTGGAAGCAAAGACTTTACTAAGAATGAACCAGCATGTTTAGATATCCCAAACGTACCACACAGCTCTCAGTAAAATGCTGCTTTGCAGGTATGCCAGTAAAGTTTTGAAACTCGATCTTATAAACGCAATTCATTAAGAGCTACTTATTGACACGCCTTTTTAAATAATTGGCTGCTCTTTATCTACTTCTATAAAGCAGACACGATTCTCACCAGACGGTAATTTTACTGCCCAGGGGTCTTGGTGGGAGCAGGGAAGTTGGCAGGATCTAAATGACAAAGCAAGTTTTGATGAGAGCTGTAGCATTTTTGAGAAGACTCAACAGAAGACTGGCATCGTAGAGAAGTCCACATGTAACTCCCGCTTCAGTGTGTTTAAATATATATACATACACAAAACTTGTTCTCATAGGTAACAACATTCTGGTTAAAAACCTCAATGGCTCCCAAAAGCAGCGAGGACCTCCCAGTTTGACCAAAAGAGAGCAAGGGCAGACAGTAATAACTACGGGAGATAAAGTCTCCGACTGCACACGCAGAGGGGAGTGCTGCCGATGAAAATGAAATCACACAGTGGGACATGACGTGTAGTGCATCGTGCGAAACAGCTAATCCATGAGACAGAAAACAGCAGCAGACCACAAGGAAAGAGACAGTGTGAAATTAGCAAAGCAAAGGGGAATTCTGTGTGAGTTTTGCTTCCAATTCACCCTTTCTATGGGAGTGGCTCAGCTGGGTATAAATGAAGTAAGCTGAATCATTTTCATTAGTGACCGATGACTGAAGTAGAGCAATTCATATATTCTGCAAAAAGCAGTAAACTTGCAGAAAAGCCCCCCCAAATATAAAAAAACACCCCCACATCCAAACCCCAAAAACCAACTGGAAATTCTTATCCAAATCCACAAAGTTCACCGCAGGATTTATGCCAATCTCACCAATTCAGACTCACACAACTCATCCACATTAAAAACAAAATCTGTTAATAATCAAAACCAAACCCTATGCTAAAAGGGGCATACAATATTTGCACAGCTCTGCAGCCCATTAAAGGCAGTCCAAATCACGTCGTTTGATATATAATCAGTACTTGGAACACAAATATCTTTTTCATGCATAAATGCAGGTCTACACAATCATAGGTGGCATTTGGATATGCTTGTGTTTGAGAAGCAAATGCACAGACCGAGGCGAAGGCAGGGTGAAAAGGGAATCAGGAAGAGAGGCATTAAGGATGTTCTACAATGGGTAAACGTAATAGTGAGTTAATAACATACAGATGACCTTTAGTAAGGAAATTGCTACTGAGCCACAATAATTTTTCCTCAAATAAACTTTGGCTCTGGTTAAAGCAGCTCTGTTTCTGTTTAATCCAAACCTTTGGAAAGAAGAGTCGTGTCCTGATTTCAATTCAGTCTCACAGTGTGCGCTGTTTATCTTTGGGGTTTGTGTAGAATACTCCCTAACAGGCAGCTCCAACATAAACCCTCATTCCCAGCCCATTTCTGCAAAGACCAGGATACAAGTGCTCCTCGTGAAATAACAAGAAGTTACCAGGCACTCAGGTCAATACAACTGGCCTCACTGCAGGAAGGTTTTTTTATTCCCTAAGCTGTCACTGTAAAAAAAACCAGGAAGTGAGAAAAATCCATAGTCTCCCATGAAGAAGGGCTTAAACTTGCAGCTTTAACGTCCCCTACTGAATTTCCAGGACAATGAGGTGTCTCAGAGCTGCCAAAAGGAAAACCTACAGGCAGAAAATAAAGGATGGGTCATTAGGCACAGGCATTCAGATCTTTGCTAGTTCACCAATGAGGACCATAAAAGCAGTTTTCCCCAGGGGAGAGGACAGGAAGGTGAGGAAGGAACAAATTGCATTCTGCATTACACCAATGTCCTGGGCCCATGAAGAAGTGGCAAGATGGAAAGATCTTAGCTGAAAACTTAGATCTATTTTTAAAACACTTTCAGGCTGCAAGGAGGGAATACAATAAATTGATTTGTTCCCAAATTCAATGCACGCATCTAAATGCAAAATATTTCAAATCCATTTTTCATTGTAGGTGTTTCCACTAAGTCCAAAAACCCCCTTTTCAAAAATAAGGGAGAAAAAAGAACGAGGGGTCAACTGGCATACACAGATATCTCTGAGCACTTAAAAACATACCTATTAAACACCCTATTCTAAGACCAAGTCCAAATTCTTACTCTGCTCACACATCTAACTCCAGACACAATTCCCTACCTCCAAAAACACATATGGAGGTTTAAGAGCATAGTATCAAGAGAGTGAAAACAGAAATCTTTGACTTCTGAACTCTGAGCCAACAGAGGCTGCATGGGATCATTTCCACCGTAAACCTGCACTCACTTGGCTTTCCTATTCATAAGCAAGCAAATTATGCCAAATCTGGTTCCTGAAATTTGCTCTCTTTTCCTCTTTGTCTTCTGACTCTTGTGCCTCTACAGGCTCAATTTTTCCCTCTCCTCTCAATCACATCCCTTGACTCCTTTACCTCTCTGTATCTCCTCTGCTCTCTTTATCCTCCTCACTTAAATAATTTCTGGGTTCCCTCACCATTTTCCAACAAAATCACCCTGGAAGCATGAAGCATTGTCACATTCCCTGGCATCACCCTGGGTCCCTCTCAGCTCAAGAAGAGGAGCCCCTTGAAGCAAACAAAGCCTGATGTTCAGCTTCTAAATCAACGTGTGTTAACAGGCATCCCCAGAGATCACAGGATTTGCAACAGTGCCACAGGAGATGGTGACTTCAGTGATCCCAAGGTATGGCAGCATCCTTGAAAAGCAAAGCTACCTCCCTCCTGTGTCCTTTTTTGGTGCCTGCTGCCTCTCTCAGGCATTAGCTCTGGGAACTCACCTTCTCTCAGCACCTAGAACAAGATAGGGAGACCCTAACTGCACTGAATCACCTGGAGCCAGATGGAAAGGTAGGTATGTGGCCAGGGCTGGGGTACCAGGGACTCTTCCCAGAGCTGTGAGTATTCACAGGTGAAGAAAAAAGTGCAGTAGGGCTGAAGAACTGGGTTGTTTTTTCCAGAGCATGTTTTCTTCTGCTTATGACCATTACAGTAAGTTACTGTAGGGGCTTTCAAACGGAGCAGGACTGGGGGGAAACAATACAGGCTGGGGAGAGCATTTTATGAGTCCAAAGGTCTCCATGTTTTCTGCCTGTGGCAAAGTCCAACTCATCTGCAAATCCACCACACATCTGAGTTTTGAGATAACAAGAATGGAGCTTCAGTGCTCACAACACCCCTTTAGCCTGAGAGAAGGATCAGGTACAATCACCCCACACTTCCAAACACACAAGATGTCCCTTCTGCTACCCAGCACACCAGACAAACTCTGAATCACCCTCTCACTACAAGCCCAGCTACTTGTTCCCAAGATGTAATTGCTCCTGTACCAATCTTTCCACGTCCAATACTGCAGCCTCATCACTGTGCTCTCCTGTGCATGATGCTTTCCTATTTAGCATTGATTCTGTTTCCATTCCCCATTAATTGCAGGTGAATCCATTTCTGGGCATATATCAGACTCTTAAATACGCTGCTTCACATTTAAACACCACTCTAACACATCTTGAACAGCTCTATTTTTATTGCTTCAGTATTAATTACCATCCTATTCTACCTGGACTCAAAAGAGTACACGAACAAGACTGCGATTTAAATATGAGATGATTTACTTCATGCAGCACCAAGACATGAACCTTCCAGCCCTGACACAGAGTAACAGCAGGTACTCACAGGAGGAGATAAAATTACCTGAGTGTCTCAGTGCCTAGGTACCAAACTCTGAGCATCACATGATGCACTAAATAGGCCTCCCCTGTGCCACAAATTCTGGACACACTGAAGCTGTGTCCAGTCTGCTCCCACAGAAGACAGCCCAGCCACTAAACACTGGAGAGCTCTGCTCCCTTCTTGGTTTCATTAATGCCTCCACAGGGTCACCCCTGTGCTGCAGATTCCCAATTGAGAGGGAGTCAAACAGGGAAGACTTCACTGACTTTCTCTGTAATGGATTTGCAAATACGCTAATCAAAGCTCCAGATAAAACCTGGTGCTGATGCTGTGGTTCTTTAATGATTTGAGAAGAAATCTTGAAAAGTACTAAGGTGACGCAGGAGATCAAGTCCTGCTAAATGAAACTTTAAATTAATTTCCCCTTCAGAGCACGTTATGAGCTACGCCTTTCATCTGCCTATATGATAACCACCTTCACGCTAGGATAAGAAAGTATTTCAAAACAACATAATCAGCATTTCAGCCAAGTTGAAGTGCTCCAAAGGGCTGGTCCATTTGAAGAGGAAATAGGACTGAAGATGAAAGGCATCTTTAGAAAAGGGTGCACAGCTAAACCAGTTATCAGCTTGCTATGCCAGCTGACACAACAACTTCTGTCTTACCCATCAGAAAAGGTTTTTACAAAGACTAACCTTACTGTTTGAGTTAACAGAGCTGCCCTTTTTTACCATGCTGGGAGTAGCCTGCAATCCCACCCTCGGGAGGTTTTTCCTTTCTAGGGCACCCACCGAATCTCCCACTGCATTTCATACCAATATTCTCATCACAGCTGAGCAGTCCTACTCCTTCGTTGAAGCTAGAAAATCGTACATCTAAACTTACAGCCAGGCTGGAGTTTGAGCAGGAAAAGGTCCCAGGATTTCAACTTCATCTTCATTTGTTTGACAACAGCTACAGTCGAAACACTTCTGACAACAATTTCTACAAGTCCAGCGGCACAGCAAGAGATCCGAGATTCTAGCGAGCAGACCCTGAAGCCATTGGAAACCAAAGTAAACATTACAACCCATCGATAGCTATTGAGAAAAAACATTCAGCTGTATTTATGTTTCTGTTTCTGCAACAGAACATTAAAGACTATATTTATTTCAGCTATACCAAAAGACAAGTGCTATGCAGTTACCAGCCCAACCCCATCAATGCCATAACAAGGCAGGAAAATAAGCATTCTCTGCAGGTATTTTCCCTCTAGTAGAGAAGTGTTATTATGTAGGTTGGCAAGAGGGTGATTTACAAACACTGTGGTGCAGCAATATGCTAGAGTAGAAATATACGTATTCCTTCATGCACACCAACAAACTAACAGATCAGCAAACACACAAGAGAAGGAATTAAAACCAGAAAGTAAGTGAAAGCCCCAATTTAATCCAGCAAGAATCTCTTTAATTAACACAGCAACATGCACACACCTCATCCCTGTAGATACACCAATATGTAATATCTGCATGGTCCATACCCACATAGCATTACAGCCCAACAAACCCGACGCTAAAATGGATTAGCCAAAGCACAGTCTCTCTGTCTCCCCTCTGCTATGAGGATTAACTGAACGAAGACCCTTCAATAATATTTTTTAAAGAAAGTTAGTTGACCCAGAAAATACTTCATTTCTTAGGTTTCCATGGTGGCACTGGCAGCTCCACCTGTGACAGTGCTCCTCTGCTGTGACAACCACGGGGTGTGAGCTCTGTGTGGCCTGTGGCCCCACTTCCACGCCACCCCTACAGCCTTCTCCCTCTGCTCCAAAGCTCTGCTTGCTCTGAGAGGAGCAGAGAGATAAACCTTAGCCCATTTCCCACCCACAGCAGCTCCAAGTTCTGCAGTTCATGCGAAGGCTCATTAAGCAGCACAAAGGCACTGCTAAGAAAGGGCACCACTCCATAGGCACAGCAGCTGCATCCAGGGTCAAATCGCTTCACAACTGTGTGTGACCTTGAAATGTACTCAAGAAGCTGAAGAAATAAAGCATATGATATCTCCCCAAAACACTCGAGACATGTGCAGTATTCATGAGCACACAGATACAAGGGCACTACCGCACCACACAGAGGGGTTTCCTTGCAGGAACTCTGATCTGCAGAGAAGACCCCTCAGAAACATTTCTTTTTGCTCCAGCAAAACACGTTTTATTCCATAAACAAAATCTGGGCATTGCAAAACAAAAATTACCAGCCCAAAATGCAGTGCATTGCTTATATCTAGGACATCAGTAAAGAGTCAGAAAATACGAGACAATCCCCTCAGGACGGTGCGAGGAGACAGAGCGGGGAGTGAATCATCAGATTAACTCACCTCATTTATTGGTTCCAACTGTCCTTTTAGACATCCAGGATGAAGCAAAGGGGAACAAAATGAAAAAGACAAAAACAGGTTAGCAATGCTCAAATAACTTTAAATTTTCTGCCATGACATGCCCCAGCCTGGGATGAGCTTGAATTTCTGGCACAACATTACCCTGTAGATGTTAGAGAAAGAAGTCTCTTGACCAGGCATCAGCTTCTGCTGTTTCCAGTCCTTCTTCATGAAGCTCCCTCTGCTCCTCCTTCTCCAGGAGCAAAATTCCCAAACTCATCCTGGAGCATGAAAATCCTGCTCATTGCTCCTTGCTAATGGGGTATCACAAGCAACCTCTTCTTTTCTTTTCTTTGGTAACCTGTCTCTAATTGCAGCAACTCTGCTGCTGACAGCAAACCACATCAACATTTTCCAATGGAAAAAAAGAAGGCTTTTCTCCAGATTCAGCCATCAATGCAGTTTCAATTCCAAGTTTTACAGCAACATTTCTAGGAAGGGGTACAGACTGAATACTCTCCATTATGTACTCATCGCTGGGCAGCCTCATCCTCAGATGTGGCTTGAGGAATACAAAAGATAGAAATTAAATGTTTGAGCCACACACTCCAAAAATCCACACTGCAGCCACCTCCCCCAAATCACAGAGAAAATCTACAGCAAAGAAGTAATCACAAAACAGTGTTTTATTCACAAAGCCACCCTTGGAACAGCATACTTGACCCATTTCATTTATAGTTGAAGACTTAGTAGCATTTCTGATACCTGCTGCAATGTCTTTCCTATTGCCTTCCCTTGATAACATTTAAAAGTTTCCTAATTGTCCTGGCTGTCTTTCTATAGCTGGAATCTCTAAAATAACAAACACAAACAACACAAAACCACAGAACAAAACAAACAAAAAAACCCCCCAAACTTCATTCTACTCTTCCACATGTAGAAATTGGATCCTAGTTTTATGCTCATGAAGGCACAAGAGTAGCCTTTTATAAAGCAGCTGGGACACAGAATTTGCCTTTAGTTCCAAGAACTCTCCTGTTGACCACATCTCGGTGCAGGTCTCCCTTTTAAACTTCTTGGAAGCCAGTGCTTGGCAAACAGGCCATCACTTGTTAGAAGCACAAACTGAAGTGCTAGGAAAGTTACAGTGCAATATAAGACAGCGATTACACATAACCATGGATCAAAAGTTCAAGAAAATTCTAAATGGTTTAAAGGGCTTTATCATTCCGTATTAATGCAAAGTTGCAGTCAAAGCTACAGTGGTTCAGCGAAGCTGTAAGGAGAGTATTTAAATTGTTCTAAACCAAAGTGGCTGGATCGGTGCCACTCGGCTGAATGCCGCAGCACGTGCCATGAGAAGAAAGTGGCTTTTCCAAATGGCCCACAGGGATGCATGGCAGGCTCCCATAAAACAGCCCTCCCGGTCACCAATGCTGCGAACCCACCCCTGTGTGCCACCAGCCCAAGGGCACACACAGCTGTCCCACAGGTACCATGATAAAGTGAGCCTGTGACCACCCACAAACCCCCTCCAGGAAACAGGAGGGCAGGGATAAGAACTAAATATTACAGTGCCAAAGAGTCAAGTCACCAGCACCGTATAGGGCTGAAATGCAGGGGCCCTTGAAAGGAAAGCAAACACGACCACCTGTTCATCCACCTCGCTCGCACCCGGCGGGAGGGTCGGGGCTGGGAAGGGCAGGGGTTTAGGGGAGGATGCAGCAGCGAGCTGGCGCTGGGGGCTCCGTGGGAGCACAGCTGCTGCAATGAGCTCAGCAACCCCCGGAGAAGGGCTCAGCCCCCGGGGTCGGGGAGGCACCATCGTGCCCTGCCACGTCATCCCAAGCTGGCCGAGCAGAGGACAGCCCAGATGGGAGTCTCCAGCCACAAGTGAAGCCTCACGGAGGGCCAGGTGCGCCCCCCTGCCGCGGCTGAGCACGAGGCAGCGCCCCATCTCCACCCCCTGCTGCAGGGGCCCCGCCCCACCGTGGGTCTGGGCGGGGGTCACCTGCTCCGAGCCAGCACCGCCACCAATCCCACCCGGGTCCACAGAGCAGTGAGAAGCAGCCACCGTGGCAGTGTCCCTGGGGATGCTGCAGCAGGGTGGGGTCCCCACTGCTGACAGACCGTATTGTGCCCCTGCAGTTACACCCCCGAAGAGACTCACAAGCTCCATCGCAGCGGACACCACAGCCCGGGGACAGCACGGTCCCCGCAGCCACACACCCGTGGGTGGCCCCCCACCACGACTGACACCCCGGAGTGGGGATAACGGGGCGGTGC
>VWZF01005695.1:193246-209880 GCA_013396755.1 Sclerurus mexicanus | reverse complement strand
CCGGCCCGGCCCTGCCCGCGGAGCCTCCGCGGGGCCGCAACAGGTCCGCCGCAGCGCGGGCGAACACTGACCTCCAGAGGGCCCGGCGCGGAAATTCAGGGATGCGAAGCCCTGCCGGCCCCCGGGACGCGGGCGGGGGCAGGTGCGAGCCGTGGCCGCGGCTCGTAGGTGGGTTTGCAGCAGCGTTTTCCCCGCGGAGAGTTCGCTGTGTTGAGAGGGTGCCACGGGCACACCTGAGTTTCGACACGGCTGGCGGTGTTTCGTGAGCGTGAACGAACGGAGTCAAAACGGACAAACTCACGCCTTCCCCAGCAGAGATGAGGGGCTGGAGCAAGGAGCGAGCTTGTAACCCGCAGACCTCAATGCGCGTCGTGTCCCCGCACTTCTGTGGTGGGTCCGGCCAGAGGCAGGGTGGGAGGGAACGTGGTCCAGCAATGGGCAGATCCCACCACGGGGGTGGTTGGACCTGGAGGACTCAAGTAGCAAAGCGCTCTTTTGAGGTCAAACTCTTGAAAGGGAAAGCACAGGAAAGGTGAGGATTTGGGGCTGTTCTCTTGAGCACCACCTTGGTGCCACACAAGTTGGAGGCTTCCCAGCATCCGGTGTAAACAAAGGTTTGTGCCTTTCTGTTTTGGAGGAGGCTCTCAGGCTACACTTCTGGCAGCGATTTACAGCTCAGCGCAGCTGGACGATTGGCAGTTGCTACAGGGCACCTCCCTGAGTCACAACAGCCCTGACTCACCACATTTCAGATTACTGTGGTGAATGGCAGAAGCATCTCCTGCTCTGGAGAAGAGGATACTACAGCTTCAGATGTTGGCCAGCCCGAGAACGCTGGTGACCACTGCTCCTTGTGGTAAGGAGGGAGCATCTGGGGCAGGATGTCTTTGGAAAGCTCTTACATCACTGATCTCATTTAATAACCCATTTAAATTCTCACTGAATTCAATCGAAACTCCTGTTGACTTCCGTGGGAAGGGCCATAGTCTGAATTTAAAAAAGAAAAAATATCTCTTTTTCCCTAGGGAAAGCAGCTACCGCTTTAGAAGAATAATTACCACAGTGAAGATAAGCAAGAAAAAAAGCCTGTAGTGCTTCCTTGTTTCAGGCAGTTTTGAGAATATGATTAAACTGTGGTACAAGTTGTTTGTCAATTTTTGCTCTGCAATTCTTTTTAATTCCACTTCTTTCCAAGTGCCAGTGTTTAAAATGTCAGCTTTTACTTTGAATATTGTTGCTCTTTTCACCAACGCCTTGATGCAGCTTGCAATAACCGAACACACAGATCTTGGGGTTTTTTCCTCATGTTGCAACATAATGGAGAGAGGCATAAGCTTTTCAGACAGATATTTTTTTACTCCTTAAAGGCAGAATGCTGTGAGTCACAAAACTGTGGCATGCAGTACACCAACATTATGTGTAGGTTTGTACTGACTCCTTTAAAAATGTTTAGGGCAGAAAAAGATCAAATACTGCAGCGCTTGTCACTGACTCTTTTGGCTGACACATATAAGCATTATGAACCAAAAAAGAAGAGCAAAAGAAGTTTTATATGGACCATTGCCAATACTATTGATTTTTACATTAAAAAATGCCTTTCCCCCCCACCCTGAGCTTTACTAGCAGATTGTAGTGCAAAGCCATAAGATAGATGTGCTTCCCTTGCACACTCATGCATATACATGCATTTAAGTGCCTTTCACACTGTCACATGGAGGCTTTTAGATGACATTCTCCCAGCACACAAATTCACTAAGCAAACACAGCTCTAACCCAAGGAATATGATAGATTTGAAACAGTAGACAGGTGGTTATTGTAAAATCTAATTTCAAATCTGCATATGGCTGATGCTCTGATTAAGCTCCGCTTCTACAGCACTCAGAATAAACAGACCCATTTGACATGATGACAACATAACCTTTGAATGTCCTTTGCTGTGCATGCTCTGTGTCTGATAAGACACATTCCATACTTCCCACATGTAATGGCTGTGATGCAGATGGTGAGGCTTGCAAATGCAGAATTTCTGAGCAGAAAACAAGGAAATGAATACTGCTTTTGCAGAGTATGATTTTATGATAGATTTCTCTTCTTACTGGCATTAGTACACACTGGGAATAACATCACCTACATCCAAAGCATGCACTTAAATAATTACAACCAGCCCAGCAAGTAGCAAAATCTACCTCCAGCAGAGCAAATCAGTTCAGCAGCTTCTCAGACAACCAGAACCAGGGCTGTTGGTATTCAAAATGCTATGCCATGCCCAAGCCTAGCCAAAGACTTTCAGCTTCTCCATGCCTTAAAGTTAAGAGAGAAGAACATTACACTGAAAGAGAAAGAAAAGAAAGGATGGCAGTCTGATGGCTATTTCAAAGGATTTTCGTTTGAATCCTCTTAAAGCAATCGACAGTGCTTTCTGCTGCAAGGGGGAAGCAAGGAGAAAAGTGGTGATGATGCAAGGTGAGATATCTTCCTCTGCTATTCATATGCCAAACCCTTACTATCACCACTTGAGCCTGCTGGAATAGCCAGTTACCACTCTGCCTAAAAATAAGCTCCTTATCTCCAGATGTTTTTATAAATGGCAAGCCCCTGTAGCTGGTGCTTCCCCACTGCCCTTGGCAGCCAATAAAGGTCCAGCTTCTTGTCATCACAGAATCAGCTCCATTTCCCCACAGCATCGTCCCTCAAATAAAGGCATCTTCAATTCATTCTTCCAGAGCCATGTCTAGCAACGTGTTTGCCTCCTTGCAGTTTCATGTAAATGCAGTTTCTTTCCCTCTGAGGTTTTATTCAAGAATTTCTGGGCAACCAGGAGCAGGAAGGACTATTCCCCACAACCTGCACCCAGGAGAGAGGAAGGGCTGGTGGGCACTGCACAGAGACACCCAGCGGTGGAGTGGTACACAAGGGAGAGAAAACTGCGTAAATATCCCTCTTTGGGAGTGCAGGCCAGGCTCTGAGAAGCTCTATCCCAGCTGAAGAAATAGGAAGCAGCAAACTGCTCACCTGCCTTTATCCTCGTCTGCACCCCTGCAGAGCCCTGACACAGAGTGTAGGGCTGAGGGTTTGCTCTGAGACAGCACAGCTCTGCCTCACTGGCTCCACATCTCACACTCTTTCAGCGGCAAGGATTAGCTTTGACTTTGCCATAGGGGCCTGTATTTACTCTAGCTCTAGGAGTGACTCAGTGTCAGGGGCTGTGTCAGAAAATGCCTGAAGTGACCTGCTTCCTGCTGAAGACACAGGTGTGAGCTCAACCCCACCAGCTGCCTCCCCAGCTCGTGTGCTGATCCCTTCAATACTTTCTCCCAAATTCCCACCTGGCACTGTGCCCAGACAGCTCTGTTCAGAGTAGGGAAAGGCCCTTCTAGATCATTCCTGGTGTACTCCAGGGGTCAGCAAGAAGCCTGGGCTCCAGTGTCTCTGTGCCAGGCTCTGGTCCCTTGAGGCATGAGAGGGTCAAAGCAATGGATCTTGTGCCAGTGATGATGCAGTCTCCAGCAGGAACTGGGATGATACCAGAGTGACAGACACAGATTCCAGCTAGTGACAAAAGGGAAAGGTGCTACAACCCATTTCCATGCCTCTAAATCAGCCCATCAACACCATGGACACCTGTGAATCTGCATGATTTGAAGTGAAGATACCATTTCCCAGGGTTCTGCATTTCCAGCAGCCAACTGTTCTTTATATCCCATTGCATTTCCCTACTTCTCTGCAAATAAGCTCTTATCCCTATCTGGTTTGGCATTACCTAGCCCAGGATCTCCCTCTGGTCACATCTCTGGGTCCCATCTCACATCTGTAGCCAGGAGGAACCGGATGGTGTTGTGCCCTGGGAAGTTCTCCTCTGCTTCACTTCAAAACCAGCCTCTGCTGATGCTGCATCTTGCAGTACATCTGGCTTATTAACTGGCCACCTGGCAGCTCCCTAATTGGCAATATCAATAAAAGCACATTTTTCTCTTTTCTTAAGTCTCCAAATAAAGGGGCTAAATTTGATCTAAAATCCTCAGATCCCCTTTGCCTCATGTAATTTGTAATGGCCTTGCTTATGCGAGAAAAATTACAGCTACTTTCTTGCACTCACACACTTTCTGGTTTGTCTTTAGCATGCACTCTGGCAGAGAACTGAATGACACAGCATAATCTGCTAAGGCTATTTCTATAGTAAACACAGATAAAAACCCCAGCCAAAGGGCACGCAGCCTCCGAGGAAGTCAGCACCGCGTAATTATTGTACCCAGCACTCGAGTCCAAGTTCCTGCTCAAAGGAAACCTGTCCCCAGGGGGAGCCGTCACCGCCCGGTGAAGTGATGCTCCATCCCAACACTGACCACGTCTCAGCCCTAGGCCGGCACAGCAGAGCCCTCGGTGGCTTCACTCAGTGTCACTCGTGTGAGCCGAGTGTCATCAGCTGACCGTGTTGAAGGGGAATGGTGTCTGCAAGGTCAAAAGTGTAAATATGAATTCGAGGTCATGTTCTTTCAACAACCTGATTTTGCAATAAAGGCAGGACCTCTGTGACCTGTGACTCACTTGCTCGCAGAGTCCCCCCGGACTCGGTGCAGCTTCAGCAGTGGGAGAAGGCACAGCGCCACTGAGGCTCTTCTGCTTTGGAACTCACTCCCTGCACTGAGGCCAAAAAAGCTTGGATACAGTAGGCTTTGGGTCATGCTAAAAAGGCTAGAGTATTTTCAGACTTCCGAGGAGAGAACGTTGTATTTATAGGGAAGTTTAGTTTTTCAGTTGCTTTTGTAATTCATTTTGTTTATGACTGGTTTATTCAAGCTGTAGGGATGAGGGGTTAGCTGCTAGATTTCTCTGACAGACTCACATTTCTAACTGTTTGCAGACATAGGACAGAGCTATTTTTGTAATATAAATCATTAGAGAGAGAATA
The DNA here is from genome assembly GCA_013396755.1 of Sclerurus mexicanus. NCBI lineage: Eukaryota > Metazoa > Chordata > Aves > Passeriformes > Furnariidae > Sclerurus > Sclerurus mexicanus. Next base: position 204,970 of record VWZF01005695.1, on the reverse strand, counting down.
TCTCACAGTCCCCACCGAAGAAAATTCCTAAGGAAGCAAGCTCTATTTTTAAAGTAAATTTCTACTTTATATTTGTTTTAATCTTATGACTGAGAAACGAGCCACATCATCCTGTCTGAGGCTGAGCAGTATCCCCATTTCTCAGGAAGACAAATTCAACAGAATGAGAGTCACTCCTACCAAGAGGAGCTGGGTGGGAGCTGCAGAAGTGGCTTCCCAAGTGCCAGGGGATGGGGTGTGATCCTGGCAAAGGGGCTGAGCAAATGGTGCACAGAACCCCAGCCTTCAAAGTGACACAATGTTAGAGATGAAGATACTCAAGGTACTTTCAGCACCCACCTTAAAAAATAAGACAGTATCTTCGAAAAAGACCAGAATGTGGGATTTTATAGAACAAGATAGACTCAGTCTCAGCATCATTTCTCTGAGACTCAGGGATAGAATGGTAAGATAAGTGCTGAGAGTTTTGGTTATGTTACACATTCATGGATGACTTATTTTAGAAGAACAGTCTCATCCCCCGGAAGCTGTTTGAATAACTGCACTATGACTCTTCCCATTTGATTCACACTAATTTAATAAGTCACAATTCCTATTCATAGGAGCATTAAAAACCATATCAAACCTAGAAAGTGGACAGGAAGGAATTGGCATTTATAGGTTTCTCCTTTCCGGCAAGTGGCTTAAAAGGTAAGTTAACACAGAAGCAGATGTGGTCAAGCACACTTTCTTCAACCGAATCACCAAGGCTTTATAACAGCCCTGGGCCATGCAGCTGTAAAATGTAGCAAAAGTCATCCAAAACCATTTAAATATGGCTGGTAAGAAAAGATTTCAGATTATGAAACAAATGACCAAAACAGAAAAATAGAGATAGCTTAAATCTCTTGGAAGAAAACAGTATCAACCGCAATAAAACCCACTTCCAAGCTGTGAAGGAACAGCTACAGGAATGAGTTCACAATCATTTAGCTCTGAATACCAAATCATCATTTGCTAAAACATGCTCAAGTCAGCTTCAGAATTCAACAGGTTCGAAGGGCAGGATTATTTTTATGACAAAAGTTTCTGTTTCAAATCAATCCCTCACAGCAGCAGAGACCCTTACATCTGGTTTTCCCATTTTGCATAGCTCATTAAGCAGATGAGCAAAAAATACTGTATCACGCAGTAGAGCTAAACTCGGTGGGTTAAAGGGGCAATTTGCATTCTAAAGCACTGCAGTGCTGTAGCTGAGAAATAAATGGAATTCCTGACTATTTCTGCCTTGAAGGACCTCGGTTCCACCTGTCTGTTTCTGTTGTTCCACTCTTTTCCCTCCTCCCCATTCCTATGCATTTACCCTGAGGCACTTCAGTAGGACACAGCTCTGCTGAAGAGTGAGCTACAATCCAGCTAAATGCAACAAATATAAATGAACCGAATCCTTTCTGAATTAAAATTTCATTTTCACGAGGAATCTCTTCTCTGGACACAAATGGAAACCAAAATCACTACACACAGCAACATGCACGATGCTCTCTGACACTCAGAGCTGAACCTGGAAGCAAACGTGTCTTCATCACAGACTGAACCAACCAAAAGTCTGCTAAAATCCAGGTGATAACATTACTCCTTGCTGCTGGGCATCCCCCAGGGTGTCTGACTGAAAACGCTGTTCTCACAGATCAGATGGTAACACGTTTGATCTCGGGGTCGCTCCCTATATGGTCCTGTGCAGGGTTAAGAGTTGGACCCGATGCTCCCTGTGGGTCCCTTCCAGCGCAGCACACGCTGTGATTACACAGGTAGCAGCACGTAATGTTCCTCCCCCGCAGCGTGCCCAGTCACTTGCACTTGATTGAGTGATGCTGTCAGGGAATGAGATGCTGTCCTTGTCCCTGAGCAATGTCCTGGTGTGTGTCCAGCCCCATCTACCACCTCATCCCGCTGTGCCAATAGCTCAGCCTGTGTTACCTGCCTTACGGGTGACAAACTGCATTCCCTCTGGCCTCAGAAAAGCAGTTTATATGAGTTAAGGACTGTATTAGCCCTTTCCCAAGGGAGGAAGTTTATTTGTCCTCCTCCCTGCGGCGGCAACCCTTTTACAGTGTTGAACTGGGGACCTCGTTAGCAACACAAATAAGTTTCCAAGCAGGAAAGGAAAAAAAGTAAATCTGATCTCATCCTGGCTCCCTCCCCCAGTGGGAGAAGTGGAGCAGCAGTGGCCAGCATGTGATCACCATCTTGTCCCCATTCCACAGGGATGCCATTAAAAGGTTATGAAAATACTGTGCGGGAGGGAGAGGGGATGTATCTGTCTGCTCCCTTCCCTGCAAGAGCCTGTGCCCGTCACAGAGAGGGGGAATTTGCAGAAAACAAAGCCTAGGTACTCCCAAGGGGCAAAGATGTGCCAGTCAGCCAGAACAGCATATCCCAGTACATGCAGGGTCCTGTGTTCAGTCAGAGAAGCACATTATTCACCCCAAATTAACGTTCTGCTCTACAGCTCTAAAGTTTCTGGGGCAGCTGTGTTTGCTGACCACTGAGAGTGAGCAGTTTTATACAAATAAAATACCTGTGCACTTCATATACAGCTACACCAATGGCAGTCAGGCAAATAGATACTCAAACTGTTGCCCTGCCATAGCCCTTTGATATAAAAGTCTCATTATAAATGTCTTTATCAACCAGAGATAAACTTCACCACTGAAATGACCCTTTTTCAGAGTCCCTCCAGCTGCCAGAGGCAGGTGAACAGCACTTTCACCAGCTGACATTTCAGAAGGCAGGAAGCAGTACTCACACCACATCTTCTTCCACAAGGGATATGAGCCCTGAAAGCTTTGGCTGAAGGATTTCGTGCAAATGCCCTGGTTATCCCTCAGAAAAGCTGTCACATTTTGCATTGAGGGCTGGCTCTTCTGGTGACCATCCAGGTAGTTACCACCTCCTCCGAGGGGATGCACCTGACTGTCCTTACAGCATAGCTGCTGCCTCCCCTACTCACACCTTTCTCCCACCATCTCCTCTCCTGTTTATCTATGTGGATGTTTCTGTTGTCATTCTAAGTCAGATACTAATCTCATCCAACAGCATCTCATTATAATTAGCTCTTAATTGCCACTTAACACAGGGATCGTTTTGGAAGACCATAACAATTCTTCCTTGAAGAATTATTTGAGTGTTAAAAGCTCATTATGTGCCCCTATACGCCTTTTGGGTAATGAGAACGATTTCAAGAGGCAAATTTAAAACACCACTGTGCACACAAGCTCTGCACACAAGATTTATATGGTTTCTTGGAGCACTAGTAGCATTTTCAAGTAACAAACCACAGAAGTCAGTGTGCTTTGTTACCAGCCTCCCTCCCTCATGCACCCACCACATCTTTATACTGAAAGTGGGAACATTTTAAGAAGCACCTGTAAAACATGATGGGCAAATGTCACAGTGAAGTTGCATTGCTACTGCTCTGCTGGAACTGGTGCCCTCAGCCAGGTGCAGGGCATCATAAAGACTCTGCACTTGAAGGCAGACAGCACACAAGGAACCAAGAGATAAGCAGACTGTTAGAAGGAACTCATCCCTAGGTGTATGTAAAGCTTTGGCCAAGACTTGCTTTGTTCCTGAACAAGTCAGACTCCTGAGAGATTTGAAAATGGGCAATTTGCCACATTCTTACCAAGATCTCCAGCATTCTCACAGCAGAAGCTACAACTGAGTGCCAGTCCACTTTATTTAGTCATCTGTCAGGGCAGCAGTGAGGAGACAGAGAGGCCTGAAGCTTCTCAGGTACTGCCCCATCCACACCATGCCAACAGGCAGCTTATTGTCTGTCTGCAGCGCTCTGGAGAAGACCACACTGAAATCAAAGGGGAGAAGTGGGCCAATTGGTTTCTCAGAGTCTCCTGCTGCTGTTCTCCTCTCCATTTCCCTTCTCTTTTTTTCGCTCTTCAGAAGACATCATTAGTTTTGGTAGGGCCTGAATGGCTGCTGGGCTCAAGTCGCTTCTGGGAAAACTGTACAGAAACGTTTTGAGAACTGCCCATGATTCACAATTCTTATGACTAGCAAGTTTCTCCTTTTTGAAACACACTTAAACAAACCTCCAAGGGCACATGACAAAAAGAGGTGCTCAGAAGACACACTCAGACCCCCATAAAACCACCTCTTCAGCAGCAGTCCCTCTGCCAGGATCGGACCTGGAGCTGAGGACTGCATGGAATACCAGCGCCAGGAAGCTCCAAAAAACCCTCCCTGCAGAAGCCAAGCCTGCACAACCGATTTAAACGAAGTAAAAGTCTGTAAGTGCCTGTTAATTTGCTGATGGTTTTTTATGCCTAAACGTGGTCCTAGGCAGAGGACTTCCAAGAAGCAGTAGGAATATATTCCTAAATGCATTGCACAGCACAGAGAAATCTTTTGCAACAGAAATAGAGGAATGACTCATTTCCTCTGTAGTGGCTGCTCTGGCGTTTCACTTGCACAGGCAGTGGAGCAGCTCCCTGTGACATGCCAGGAGGAACTGGGAAACTCAAGGGCAGTTTCCAGCACACATCAACCTAACTGAATTTCAACAAAGACTTGCCTTTAAAAGCAGTGATCCCCAACTGTCCTCTGGTATAGCACAGGAGACAGATTCACAAACTGAGCCCCAACACTCCCTCCCCCCGATGGGAGTTTTGTACTTCAACATCTTAATTTTGCACAGGATTAAACCTTGAAAGAGTGAGCCAAGAGTTGCCCTGTCCACTGCCCTTCCCTGAAGCAGGGCTAGTAAGCACAGGGGTTTGTCAGTGAATTCAGCTCCAAGTGTCTCTTCTCCCCTACTTGAAACTGGAAAGGAGCGGACTGAAACCTCAGTGGAGAAGTGAGCTATCAGCTGGACTTGGCTCCAGTTCTTCCTCTGCTTCTACTATTGGGTTTCTGTCATCACAGTGAGACTTTCTGAAGCAACTCTTCCCCTTTCTCCACTATGAATCCGTCATAAAGGTAATTTTTCTTCTTTAATTTGGTAGCTACTAACCTTCACAGCATAATCTCCATCAAGCCTGACTTCTTGATTCCTTACATTCCCCTTTCTTTCCCCTGCCCAGATTATTGTATGGACTCTGTGGAAGGGAAAAAAGCCAAGAGAGGATCAGAGTATCATGAAAACACTAGCAAACCCTTATTACATCCAGCCCAGTCTGGAGAGCTGAGTATTCTCTCTGCAGCTGTGGTCCCATTTTTTGGGGGGGTGGGGGAAAGTCCCAGGGGTCTCAAGAAAAGCAGCCTGTAATTTGAGTAGACAGAAATTTTCCTAGTCTCTGAATCAGCACTGCTATCCTTTAAAAGGTAAAAAAAATAAGGCTTTCTTAGCACAGAGACTGGTACGTGCTGACATTTGATGCACATGTTTGTAACAACCTTTAAGCATTTTGCATGTACTTATTTGAATCCACAGCCTGTTTACAGACCCAGAACACACATCACCTATAGCTCTGTTGCTGATCGAGTGTTACGGTGCTTTGAACCTCTCACAAAGCAGTTGCAAACATGCCAATTCTTGGTTACCTATTTAAAACAGGACACTGCAGGCACACGCACAAGAGCAGAGGTAGTCTCTTAACTAGGCATCCCATATGTTTGAGAAACCCAGGCGGATCTATCCATGGTCAGCCCTTCATATCCTGCTTATTTTTGAGTTGGGAGCTACTCCAACGCCTCGGGTAAGCACAGAACTGCTCCAAAGCATCAGCAAGCACTGAGGGCAGATCTTGTGCTTTAAGGGGTGTTAATCCTTGCCCCTACACTGACCACCAGCTTCCTTGTGCTGTTGGCCCAGTGAAAGTGGGGCTGGCTTCTCTTCTGCCAGCTGCTCCAATGTGTGTCACTTACCTCAGGGAAGACTCACCAGGCACACATTTGAAGAGGTAACACAGGAAACAAACCAGCCTGGAACAGCAGATTTCTCATGTCTGAACTCTTCTGGAGCCTCGTGAAAATGAGATGCACAAACAAGAGCCCCTTCCCTTCCAGGCAGTTTTAACTTGCATTTATGGTATTTAATCAGCAATTCTCTACTGACCTTGGCTGCATTACAAGGGAGGTATTTGCACAGGGATGGAAAGATTTTAAACAATTTATCCAAAGGGTTGGATGCAAACAGGCTTTTCTTTAAACAACAAGCACGCAAGTCCTTAGGCCAGTTAATTTTTCTATAACAGATTTATCTTGAAAGAATAGTCCTGTGTTTCTTTCAATTATTTTTCTGCTGAACAGAAACTGAGGCTTCAGAGAAGTATTTCAGAGCAACGAATAAATGGAGAGCAGATGATCGTTATTGCTTTTAAAGGAAGCCACTAGTAAGTGATGTTATTAGAGGTAAGGTTCTAAACACATTTCCCCCCTGCTGACTGGGGTGGCTGAGTGTTGACACTGAAGGGATGACATTTTTCCAGCCTTTGCCAGCCAGAAGTGCTGGGCTGCCTCAGCACTGTGACAGCAACCGCTGCCCCTCTCACAGAAGCTACTCCCTGCCAGGTAAAGGCAGGTACACAAAGACCCGGAGATAGTTATTTTCAGCCTAGCTTTGAATCAATGATTAAAAACCTCAGGGTCTTGCTTTATTTCATTCTTTAACAGTGAACCTCAGCACAAGCTGTGAGTGTATAGTTCTAGCATCTCACCAAAGACTAATAAAGGACAGGTAACTTGCTGGCCCATACACAAAATTCCTGCTGGCTCCAGCAGGACTTTTTCCATATTTAATAAAGCACGACCTACACGGTTTGGAACAGAGATGTGTCTGTACACGCCATGCTGAAAAGATCACACAGATACTGTGAAATCAAGTCCTAGCTTTTCATTAAGCACCAGAAAAAGTAGATTTGCAGCAACCTAAAACTGAAGCCAGGGAAACAAGGACTGAATCCTTCTTAACCTCTGAGCAGGAAAACCACAAACCCCAGCGTGCTCCATTCCAAAAGTCAGTAACACCACAGATGGTGCCAGCCATGCTCTCCTCCCACATCCCTCTGCACAACTCCCAAGGTGTGGACTTCCTGCTTTCCCATGGTTTTTCCACTTTAGTAGTCTCCTCCTAAAGAGCACACAAACCTGTCCGTCACAGTTCCGTGGCTGCAGGTATCTTTTACTGAAAAAAAAGGTAACAAGGAATTTAAATCTTGAGGCACAGATGCTTTAACACAGCTGTTTATTACTACAGTGAAATATTCAAACAAAACCACCAACTTTTTATGGAAACAATAAAAGTGCAAATGTATTTTGGCATTAAATAGGAAATGAATTTATAAACGTTTCATTAAAACGGGCTGACGCTTTGAGCCTTTAAACACTTAACGACAAAAAAATAGCAGCTGAACACTTCAGTTTAATCTTTGGTCTTATGATTAACCAGCAAAAAACAATTGTACCAAGAATGTCCATTACAGACACTTAAAATTTACATTACTCTGCAGGGATTCAAAATCAAAAGAGGAATGTTTGCAAGATATTTGGTCAGATAAAATATAATAATGCCTTTGAGAAATACATAGCATTTTTCAATACAAAATGAAATCACATATATAAATTTTGGTACTGTAAATAAACTTATTCTCTTGCAGCTGCAACTCCTCTTCCCAATTAATGTTCAATAAAAACAACTTCATTTGCACAGTCATTGCAAAATCACGTTGCAGGTAAGAGAACCAAGAACCCACGTCAGGGCTAAATAACATGCTCGCTCTTCTGTGTTTGTGTTTCAGTTTACACACACAGAGGCAACCGTTCTGGATGTATGGTACGTTATAACAGCTACAACCTTAACAGACAGGTATTCAGAACCTTGCTCTGTGTACGGTATCCATGCACTGGGAGAGGAGGAAGAGGGCAAAAGGCCTGCAGGATTACTCATATGATCAAGTTCCCTGTACACCTCCTTGCAGATAAGGCCCTCTAACAGCTCCAGCACACTGCAGGTACCAGTGCTGTCACATTTGCTGTAGAGTAAGATGAATACTGTAACAGAACCCAACGTTTATCAGCTCCTTTTGCCAACACTATTCATGAATGCATGCTTTATAGCAGACAAGAAAAATACATTTACTATCTCAACTGTACAAGTGAGACACAAGTTCACCTAATCTGAGATGTTCTCAGACCTCTCATCACCTGCACACACATTGCATTATGGCAGGATGACCCCTCACTTTGAGAAAACTCACCCAAACCTAAGGTGAAAACAAACACATCACGTGCATTTTCTTTCATCACCAGCCATCACAAACTCAAAAATGCCTTGATGAGCAAGACCTCACACTGTAAGATGTGCCTGCATGGCTAATAAATTGAGGGTTTACCTCACTTTTCACCCTGATGGATTCATCTGCTTTGGAAATATTGTCAAAGCAAAACCCACTTAAATCTCTTTTCCCTACCCTCCAAATCTGCTTGCTGTCAATAGCTCTCCTCCAATTTTACCCCATGTCCTCTGGCTTGTTTGCAGCACATCTTCACTGAGAGTTTACCATCATTCTCACTTATGCCTCGGTCCAACTTTCATTTCCTAAACCATTTACATTCTCCACCATCTCTTTTTGTCATGCATTTTCCAATGCAACTCTCTTTTCCTGGCCTTTACATTTTAGTGAGAAAGTCCTTACCAAGTCTATTATAGATTTCCCTGTATTGTGGCAATACTAATCGAATGTGCATCCCTTTTCACAGAGAGAGAGGGAGGCAGTGATATGAACACACAGACAGCTGACTGAAGTGGTCATGATGCCAGAGTTAACAGCTAAAGGGTTTTTATGTCATGAGTTCAGACAGCCACAGCACCCTGGGCTGGCCGTCTGGTTCTTCTTTGGGCAAAAGATTCAATGGCTTTGATTGCAGAACTGCATCTTATTTTAAATACCAAGTAACGCAAGTCTGGAAAAATAGAACATATCATGGTCTGCTACCAAAAAAAAAACCCCAGAAATGCCAAGGTAGCCGACTTAGTCTTAAATACCATGTGCAAAGAACATTTGATCAATACTACCTATAAATACACTATTTGTATTTGTAGAAAGAAGCACAGTGCTTCGAATACAAAAATAACCCAGCTTGCGGGTGTGACCTAGGCTATAATTACCTGAAAATAAGACTGCAAGAACAGTTAAAAAAATAGACTGAAGTAGGCAAACCTATGCCTAGGGAGTGTTTCCATTTAGAAAAATAGATTTTTATAAAGCTTCATAGATTCTGAAAATGTTTGTTTTGTGCTCTGATACACAGGACTGTGAATAAGGCACACTGGTACATCAGGGAGAGGAGGAGCAGATTAGTAACTTCAAGTTATCCTAAACTTCCCAGAAGTTACACTTGGTCCTTCATAATTCATTTCAGAGCGCTCATTTAGGACACAGTAAATTGTAATAAGGCACATGCTCAGCTTCCCAAGCACCAGCAATTCAGCAACACGTTTTGGGTCTTAATACATCAAGTACTTGAGCAGGGTGACCAAATAAACCAAGGATCTGAAATTCTGAATTTGCTGAGACCCTGGCACACATCAGGTTCCTGTACAGCAGGTACCCGCACCAGGAGCTAAGGACACTTGCAAAGCTGGCTGCATTACAACTCAACAAGGTTACTCCAGCAACTGGGACATAACCAGGCAAGAAGTGGAAATTATCTGCCTGATGCTTATGCTTAGAAGACACCAGAATCCACAGCCTAAGACTGTACCATGAATCAATGCGAAGTAATTTTGAAGTACCCTGAAATATTTTACTTCCTCCTCCCCATAATAAAATAATAAAATAACGATTTACTATAGCACAGAACTAGAAAATCCCATTGGGTTATTTGGTTCAAACACTGACACAATCAGACAACTGGTTAGGCAGTCATCCAAAAATCCCACCAAACTCCTACCAGGGAGCAGGAGGGTGCAGCAGTCAGCTCTGGAGCTGAGATTTGAACTGCTTTAAGGTTTGCTTCAAAAAATAACACAGAATTTCTTAGTTTTGTCATAGGTCCTTGAGGTAAAGCAAATTCTAAGAAAATAATACTTGAACACAGGAACAAGTAATAAAACTCAACTAGAACCCACAAATGAACCTCAGAGTATCTCTTTAAAAGGTATTCCTTGGGATGATTCAAACACCACTCTTTTAACAAAATACTAATGCCTTCTCCATAACAATCTTTAGTGCAGCCAATTACCCTAAAAATAAGGTCTTTGTGAAAATAAAGTGCTATTTGTTTTCTTTTATCTGTCTTTTAATCCTTTGGTACAACCTTCACTTGAACACATGCAATGTGCAACTAGGTTCTTCAAACCGTTATCAGAGAGGCTTCACTTCTTCCCTCAATTTTACATTAAGATGTTATATTTCTATTTAGCACTGTGCTCAATTACACAGGAAATTTAAAGCATGGCATTGAGCATTTCAAACTGTGATCCACACCCATGCTCTAGTGCTCATCACATTTTAAGAGCATCTTGGTACAGGTAAGGGGGGTTGTTTGCACTTAAAGGATTTTCAAATCCCAAATCCATTTTGTGTCATAAAAAGCAAACCTGAAAAAAAGGTCAATTTTGCCACTAACACGAAAACTTAACGTGGATTTCTAAAAACGTCAGTTTGCAAACAGTCAACCGAACACTTCTCCACTAAGGCATTTACCCAGGAATCTCACAATTTTCCCACGTACAACCGATGAGATCGAACGACGAGAATCGCAACTTCAGTAAGTCTTGGCCTTGGGTTTCCACGTTTTCTCAGGCCAGGGACCACATGTAATCGGGTCCCACGTTCCCCGGGCTCTCGAGGGACCAGTGGGCCGGGGGTGTGCGCTGCCCCGCAGGGTCCCTGGGCGACCCCGGCTCACTCTGCCGGCGGCTCCTTCGGGGGCTCGGCGATGTGCCGGCACGGGGTGGGCACCGGCCGCCAGTACCGGGGGCTGCTGTACATCCTGATGATGTGTGGGGCCTGCACCCAGGTGCTGACCAGCTGGAAGGCCACCAGGTCCAGCGTGGGCCCGTCGAAGGCGGCCAGCAAGTTCACCGGGGCGGCCTCCTTGAGGAACCGGGGCAGCGCCACGGCCTCGGGGATGCTGGCGTTGCCCAGGAAGCAATCCATCAGCACCCGCTTGCGCAGGCAGTCCCTGAGGTACAGCACCAGCTCCTCCAGCCGCTCCACCAGGAACCGCTCGTCCCAGGCCTCCAAGGGGCCCCGCAGCAGCACCGAGAACAGCGCGGTCTTCAGCACGTACGAGGAGAGCACCCGGCGCCACTGCGAGCACAGCGGCTCCTCCAGGCCCTGCCCGCGCAGGTCGCGCAGCCCCTTGAGGATCCGCAGGCACTTGAGGTGGCAGGAGGAGGCCGGGGCCTGCTCCTTCAGCCAGCCCAGCAGCCGCTGCTCCTGCCGCGACGCGTTCAGGCCCCACAGCGCCTCGGGGGCCGGCGGGCCGGGGGGCGGCAGGGCCGCGAGGTAGAGCGCGTCGCCGAGCGGGATGGCGGGGATGAGGCGCACGGCCATGGAGATGTGGCAGCACACGTAGTCGGAGCAGGGCACGATGCGCAGCGTGGGCGGGCGGCCGGCGCAGGCGGCGAGGCTGACGCGGCAGCGCTGCTGCAGGCGGTACCGCACGGCGCCCAGGCAGCGCTGCAGGTGGCCCTGGAACCAGCGCAGCACCAGCCCCGCGGAGAGCTGGCTGCGGCCGCGCAGCTCCACGCAGGAGCCGTCCGCGAAGGGCCGGCCGCGC
>VWZF01005695.1:181451-192487 GCA_013396755.1 Sclerurus mexicanus | reverse complement strand
GGGCTCACGCAGCCCTGCCCGCACCCGGGCCCCGCAGCCCCGCCCGCCGTTCCGCGCCCCCCGACCGCACCAGCACGCTGCGGGGTGTCCGGCGCCGTGTTTCTGCACCCCCGCGCTGCGGTGTCGGGGAAGTGCTGCTGCCCGCACTCCACGTTGCACGTTTTCCCTCAAATAAAAGTCTAATACAGGCCTGTCCCGCTGCAGGGGAGCCCCTCCGGTTCCCAGCTCTGCCTGAGGGACTCGGTGCCAAAGGGACAGCAAAGCCTTACCGACAGCTACTTGCAGTCAGAAACACTGAGAAGCCTGAGTTTTCTTTACCTTGTGCCCAAGTTATTCAGACATTAACAAACTAAAGAGGGAAGAAACAGCCTTAGGATAGAGCTGCACAGATACCTGAGATCATTTTAAAACACATATTTTGCTGGGAGCATGTCAAACTCAGTCTCAAATGTTGATGGGGACAGGATCATCATCCTCAACTTCTGTTTGGTTAATAAACATTTACTGAGTTTTGAAACTGTTTGCTGAACTTTAAGGACCATCAATGTGGTTTAATTTCAGGTGATGGATGACATTCTTACTGCATTACTGAAACTTGCTGCATCTGCTCGGTGGCAATGGGTGTCCTCATGAAGGTGAAGAAGCAGTGCTTGAACACAAGAGACTGAGCCCAGAAAGCTGAAAACGCTTTAACAAGGAATGGGTCAGAGAATCGAGAGAAAGGCTATACAAATGTGTAGTTATGCAATTTGTCTTTACATGAAACAAAATATGACTTCAAGTAAATAAAAATCATACTTCAGAGATAGTAGTAGTTATGCTTTATAGCCAAGATGCTGCATGCAAAGTCAAACCAGGTAACCAAGGTCATGCAGATGGAATTAATTCACAGGCAACCAAACTAGGATGAGAGTCAAGAGTACACTTCAGAGATGTCCTAACCACTCCAACTCTGATTCTCAGAGTTAACGATCAGGAGTTTGGGGATTTTTTTAGTTAAAGCAGATGTAAAGGTAAGAAACTGTAGGCAATTTTACAACTCAACTAGCACAATATTCCATGTCCCATAACCAAAGGCATGTTTTCTGACAGCTGCAGGCAGCTGAGTCCACAGCCTTGCTACTCAGAAATGTCATTCCAGAACAGTCATATCTTGGGGGAATAAAAACCCTGGAAGTGAAAAGCATCTTTCTTCCCCACTCCTTGTCTCATGTTTTCCTATGTTTCTTCACAAAGCTGAATAATAGGACAAAAACACTCATTGTGCTGCTTATTGCCTATGACCCTTCACTTTGTTCTGCACCCCCAAAACTACAAACTGTTTAAAAAACACAGCTGCGCTGCTACTAAACCAATCCTTCAAGATGTTTCATTGGAAAATACTACTGAACTCTGTGAACCCCTGGTCCATGCGTTCAATTTTTACTATCCTGTATTTTTTTTTACACCCTCAAGCCCAGCATGTTTCACATGCCTCCAGGCCTTGCTACAGGCATAATGATTTTTGAAGACAGCCTGTGCTCTCTTTTCATGCAGGGCTGATTTGATTAGCTGCATGGCTATGCTCAGGAGACAGACAGCTACATCTGCAGGAGCTGGCACAGCCCTTTGTGCCTGCCCACGGGGTGACCTAGAGCTGAGCAGCACAGCAATTATCCCAGTGGGACCTGTGTACAGGGGAATGCCACAGATCCCAGCCAGCTGTGGGCTCATCGGGCTGGAGGAAATGCAGATGTCACCCCAGCCAGTGGGACAGGCCCAGTGGGCAGCTGGCCAAAAGCATGTGGACCAGTCACACCAGGCCTGCCAGTGCAAACACCAGCTCAGCACAGGCTCCTACATGGTGCTGGGGCAGACTGTCTTAGGCTACAGAGTAACAGGCTTATACACTAATAACCATGACCTTAAAATCAACCAGAATGAATCCACAACACCAAGTTTTACTACTGCTGTTTAAATTACCAGCAAGTCCTTTCTCACCTCCTCAGCCAGATGCAAGATGAGAGCTGTAGAACCCGAGGCTGATAAAAAGATGGCCAGCAGTCTGTTCTCTGAGACCTTGGCTGCTTCAGGACTCCCTAAGCACAGGGTGGGTCTCTGGTCAAAATGCTGAATACGTCAGATGTGGGAGATGTCAGATGTGCTCAGATTTATTTAGTTTTTAATAGCAATTGTGTACTCAAGAAAAATAATAGGCTGTACACTAATAACCATGACCTCAAAATTGTGACCAGAGAGAATTTGTAACTTCAATTTTTACTACCATTGTTTAAATCACCCATTGTTAAAATTGATGTTATCTAAACACTCACTTCAGAATGTCCCATATGCAGGATATCCTGTTCACTAAATAAGGAATAATGTTACTCTCAAACAAGTCTGAGCTAAAAATAGATATCCCAGTGTATACGATCTGCATGATAGCTCTGGGGCAGATTTGCAGAGACAAAAGAAAGCACTTGGTTGGAGCACCCATTGAAGTTTCTCCATAGCTAGAAGTATTTCGTATATCTGTGTGACTGACCTGTTCATGCTACAGCATATTAGACACTGTCAGATGTAGGCAGAGCAGTCTGCACAGCGAGCTCACCCTCTGAGTAAGTAGAAGAAAGAGGCAGAAAGACAGAAGACATGGACCGGTAATGACAGTTGTCTGGTACTTTTACGATCTGCACGAGACACAAGCCTTAGACTTCCTCCCAGCTATCCCAGATTGGAACCTGCCCTGGTGAACCCAAGCTGCATGTAGTCTATTGCAGGTGCAGGAGGAAATATCTGGGGATCCCTTCCTGCACCGGGATGTACAGCTGCTCTTCTACAGCAACAGGTTATACCTCCAGCTTCTTATAATGCACTATTAAATGGTCTATGGCAGAAATGACTAGGAAAAAAAAAACAAATCTGAAAGATCTGTCACTCAACTTCGTGCAACAGTCATTATTCTTCTAATTATTTCCTCTGAAAGCAAAGCTGCCAGCACATCTCTCCTCCAGCCCTCTGGGTGGTCCTGCCAGAGAGATGCCATGATCATAATAAACATCCTTCGCCTGCTGTTCATCTGACTCCCAGGTTTTATGGAATACTATTAACTACCATATAAACCAGAATCAGGCAGACACAAATCAGGTTTTGATTGTGGACTAATCAATCTCTACAAGTCACAGCAGCAGAGGATGGGAGAACAAGAGAGGGTGTCTTGCTACCACAAAGAGATGAGACTTCCAGGACTGAGGAGAGGCAAACCTCCAGAGCACATGCATGGACACAGAGGAGTTTTGGGGTTAGGGATGTTAGTGCACATTCCCTCTTAAAATATTTTAATAAGTGGGATGTTCTTGCCACCTCTGCCAGTCTGTTTGCTCACTCGCTATCAGCAGGGTGTAGCACTTCTTAATCTGAGAGCCTGCAAGCAGACCAGATTGCTCTAAATCACATATAGCCCAATACAGGATTTCCTTGCTGTAGAAGGATGGCTTCCTGAGCAATTCATACAAGTCTCTTGCCCAAGTCTGTCCTTATCACAAACAGGAATTTCTTGGCTCTGCACTGGTGATCAGCAGCAGCAACAGCTGGTTTGTATCCAGCTTGTCCCATATAACTTGAAAAGCCTCAAGGACTATTATTTTGCATAGAAACTTGTGTGAGCAGGGCATTTACACTTACCCATTACTCCAACATTCAGCAAGCCATGTCTATAAGTTTCCAACTAAGCAATGAAACAGGAACAAAGCCCCCCACCTATCTACATCAGTGCCAGTTGGGATGCTGAGTTCTGTCTGACAAGCTGCGACCGTGGCAGACTGCCATTCCATGTCCTCCAGAAAGCTGAAGTGGCTCATGTTGTGACAAAATCCAACTACAGCATCACCGAAACATCTTTCAGCAAGGAAAGCAATAATTTGCTGATCCCCATGGAAGAGGAAAGCAATATTCATGGTGAGTAAAGAATGAAGAGTGTGAATTGAAAAATACAGAGGAACTGTTACCCACCCAAAAACAAGCTTCTGCTCAGATTGCAACTCTTCAAATGACACAGCTTTGTCCCCATATTAATGTGTTATTCCCCCCCTCTCTCTCTGCTCTGCCTGCTGCCACGGTGTGACAGATGACAGAGGTTTGGGGAGAGCTGCCTCAGGCTGCATGAATTTCAAGCTCTCTCTGAAAGCACTTTGATATTGGAAGTTACACACTTGAAATTTCCATACCTTGTGCTCCGCAGCAGTTACAGCTTTTCTGGGATCTGATCTGAGGGGAGCTTTAACAGCTCATCTCTGTGGGAAGATTTTTAGTCATTTAAGAAGCATGAAATACTGAGGGTTGCATCTGAACTCACTAAAAGATTTCAGCTCACGCAATTTCAGCACTAGCCTTTGGTTCTGGAATAAATAATAAACCCTCTTTCTAGAACAATTTTTTTGGTCAGGTTTATGAATTATAAGCCTAAGAAATATATTTTGAACATCACTCCTAAATATATTAGAGAACAATGAATTATTCATGATGATCAAATACTTAATTGGATTTATTTCCCTTGTTTTAATGAATCATTCATTAACTTTTTGACATTTATCTTACTTGAAGCTGTTCACCAAATACTTTGAGTAAACAATTTTGAACCAGCAGCTTTTTTGGACATCATTTGCCTCCAGCATCCTCTGTCATTTGTAGTTTGTGCTGTGTGTACAGCTTCACATGCCCCATAGCACTGATTTAGTTCCCCAACTAGATGACTGTACCAAAGAACAGGTATTTCCCAAAGAGCCAGCCAAGAAGTCCATTTGCAACCTGTCCATTGATCAAAGAAAGAGGGGGGAGTAGAAACACATACATTAGTTTCAGTGCCCATCTCCATCCATCAGCAAAAGGCAAACCATTGAGGTCAAAAAACACCTCAAGGTACAGTGGCCCAGTATGTGGAAGCTCAACAGCAGACAGCTTCTCCTCTCCTGACCTCCAGCCATGCTGTGGGTCATGGGGACACCATGAAACCACCTCCCCTCTGCTGCAGGGAAACCCAGCTCCTGCTCAGCAGTGCAAGCACACCCCTTGTCACCAGCTCACCAGGGGCTGGAAGGCTTTGAGTCCAGGGTAGACATAAACATACCTGTGTGCTCTCTGCGTCCTAGAAGGGCCAGCAGAGAGCACACAGCAGACCTGAAGATGTTGCCAGTAAAAGGGTCTTGGCAGCCCTCCTAAATGTAAATGGCTCCAACTGCAGCCGTGTTCCAGCCACCACCTGTCCCCTTGTCACCTACTTGGGCACAGTCAACTTCATCCCTGAATGCAGCTCAGAGCTGGTGATCACAACAGGCTGTAGCAGCTCTTTTCTCTGTGAACACTGTCTCCAAGTAATTCTATTGGTTTCTCTTGGTTGTGACAATAAAGCTTCCCAAGTGAAATGTTTGGGATTAGGTTTTTGGGGTTTTTTTAAAGTAAATCAGAAAAACAAGAGTTTTAGAGTTCTGCTCATTATTCCTAACTCGCTACATGTCAGCCTGGAATAAGTACTCAGTATTAGACGACAGATGGAGGGTGTATCATAACTCATCATCTAAGAGCAAAGGCTATAGCAGTACCATATGTATTTGGGCAAGTGTAGGGAAAAAAGAGGGAAAATACAACCACGAATTTTCCTGTTAATAGGAAAGTCACTGAAAACAGGACACAGGGCTTTCACGACTGGTACTGGTGAATTATTTCTGTTTGAATACCAAGTCTGTGGAGAATGTTGAATCAGCTGGAAAGAAATAATGAATTGTAAGGTCACTCCTAAGGTCATTCAAAACAGTAGCTTCATGTAAACATTTTCATCCCAATAGCTGGCGACATCATATCCAAGCAATGTATCAGGTGGGTCCAGGTGGCTGCTTCACGAGTTATGAATTGCCAGCAGTGCAAGCTGAAAACCAGGCCATACTTTTCCAGCCTTATCCATGGAAAAATCCCAAATGGAGCAACAATCCACAGGAAAGCTTCAAGAATACTCATATCAGCTTACAAGGATAAATCCTCTTGCTGGTCACCAGCCTGAAACATCCAGCAAGCATTAGGATTCATGTCACATCTGGTGGAGAGGGCCATATGTTCCAGCTTATGCTGAACTAGTGCTCTGTGCTGCAAGACTCTGTATCTATGACAAATGATAAGCAAACACAGCCAGCTCCAGAGTCTGTACATAAACACATGGATCTGTCATCTTCCTTTGCAAGGCTCCACTCCCAAGAAGGCAGAATTGATTTCTCATGCATTACCCCTCTAAACATATGCCCCATGTCTTAAAAGATTCTCGCATTTTGTGTAAACAATAGCACTTCTGTCACTTAAAATTGAGATATAATTATTTCTCATTAGCAAGTATTGCTGCGATATTTGGGTGGGAGGAATTGAAAAGCAGACAGTTGTTAACAAAAAAAACCCAAACCACACAACAAATCCCATTTCAACCATCTTCAAAGTCTACTTTCAACCACCTTCAAAGTCTTCAAGTAAACAGCATTTTTCCTGCCAAAGTCAGAACAATGAGAGCTGACAAGATGAGATGTGGAAGACAGCTCCTCACTCATCACCAGCAGTTAGCTTTCCAGGTCAGGGCTGGAATCAAGCCATTAAGCTCCACTTGCAGAATAATCTCACCAGTGACTTTATGCTCTGTTGCTGTGCTTTTGCTGAGTAAAAATCCCACTTAAAAGCAGGAAGGTCAGCACATTTTCACATACCAGGAGTGTGGCATAGTTAGTACAGTAGTACAGACACAAGGGAGATTCAGCTCCTCTCAAACTGTATTTCCAGTGTATTTCTGCCACAGACTTGGTTAAGTGGCCACGGGCAAGTCACTAAAGCCTCCAACAAGTTGAACATGGAGCACCCAATTATCCCCATTGCTCTTGGGCTAAGAGCTAAGCATAAACTTATACCTGTAGTAGACTTGCCTGCAGTGGCCTTCTCTTAAGCCAGTCCTAGAGCAAAGTCCCTTCCTCATGGGAATGTCACAGGCTAGTAGAGGAGGGACCATCACTCCTAAGAGTGGGACTCTGCTACACTTGCCTTGGATCCATAGCCATTAGCATGGGGAGACTCAGGAGGACACATCTGGAGAGCAGGGGATCCTCTGTGTTTTGTCATTTAGGCATTAGTCCTGGGAAAGCAACTTGTGCACGTTCCCCTTCCTCAGAAGCTGGGTGACACCTCTGAAGCACCTCTCTGCCCCACAGGAGGCAGGAAACAATCTATCATCAGCAAGAAGAGACAGTTTTAAAATAGATATAGACTACTGTTTAAAGAGGAAGCTTATTTTAATCCAGAGACAGCAACAGAGACCAACAGGACTGAGTCATCTGCCTTGACACTGCATGTCTGTCTGCTCCCATAAGCAAATGCTTTTCACTTCACTAAATGTTTTATGTATTTGCATACATAGTTAGCAGCCTCGGACTACACAGCCGCCCTCAAACCACAAAAGCTTGGAAGAAATTCTTGACAGCTTGATAAAAGACAGCTGGCAGAGCTTGCCTTCAAAATGCACTGCAAAAAGCTCAAATCCTCCTCACCCGCTACTGCCTCTGCACTGACCCAGGCAGCACAGGCAGGTGCTTGGCCAGTGCCTGCATAGAAAACAGAAAAGCACTTCTAGTGCCAGAAATAACCTTTTTATTACAGAAAAAATACTTTAAATAAGAAAAACACCTACGTTGTGGTGTGCAGGAGAAAATTGGGATCAAGCCCTGGGTTATCACAGGAGCTAGATGCCCTCACTACTTTGAGGGGAAGGATTTCATTCCACTGCATATTACAAACCCCAAATTGCATGTGTATTTGATGGTTTACAAGGAAGCCACAAAACTCAAAGACACAGTGAAGACCCTGTCATCTTCCCCACTCTCTGTTTTGAAAATGCAGCATTTCACAGCCTGTCTGATCCAAGCTCCTTTTCCTCTGTCAACATGACCAGAGTTCAGTGAGAATCACTATGATAACAGACTTGTATAAGCCATATACTTTGGCCTCTGCCTGCCATTAACCCATGCTGGGATTGCTTAGTTATTAGTTAGCTTAGTTCAGCCTCAAAATAACATCAAAAACTAACTACAGCCTTGCAGCAGCTGTACAATAGTTCTGTACAGCACTGATCGTGTCTAGCTGTTTTGTAACCTTCCACCACCTTTTTCAGTCTTTTAAAAGATGAAAGAAGTTTAAAAAAAAAAGTCCCTTTTTGGTGAAAAAAAAAATGAAACACAACTCCATCTTCTATGTAAAACANAAAAAAAAAAAAAAGAGAGTAAACTGCCAGTGAGCAGGGAAATGCATAGCCATTGGAAGTGGCAGGGGAACAGCCCACCCACAATTTAATGGATGGGCAGAAATCTGCTGCTCCGGTAAAGAAGGACCAAATCCTGCCCCAGAGCATAAAGCAGAGTTATTCTCCCAATTCACATTTTATGCCCACAGCTATAAACAGTGTTACTGTCTGATGTCCTGCTCAAATGTGCAGGATGTGTTCAGCTGCTGAGGACAAAGCACTTCCAGAGTTGCAGCAGATATGACCAAACACACTGACCTCACACAGCAATTTCCTGGCATTTGACGTTCCCAGCCTTTGGCCAAAAGAAATACATTAAACACGAGATTCGTCTCTTAAAGCTTATTGCCCCTAGTGAGCAGTACGTGATGGTCTCTGAGGCCTCCCACATCATGGACAATCACATGAACACTTCTGTCAGAAGCCAATCCCACCACTGCTGAACACCACTGCAGACATCTTCAGAGAACCTCTGTAACCACAGCCTTGGAGAATACCAGGCTTCAGCTGAGAACCCTCTCTCTAGGAAAGCCCCACAGATCGCTTATCCAGCTATCAATCCTGATGCAATGACTAAGAGAGAAGGAACTGTCTGGCTCCATTTCCAGTTTATGTCACAGGACCACTGTATGTGTGGACATACAACTTACAGCTCTGAGTCAAAATATACCGTGCCCTTCCCTCCCTCCCCAGCTCTAATAATACTTATAAAAGATGCTTCCCATGCTGCCCCTGGTATTAAAGATTTTACAATGGACTATTCATCAAGCAATCCCTTTTTCTTCTTTTTCCTCAATTATTAAAGCTGATGACTTACACAACTGCCCTGCACAGGCTTCTAACACTACTTGTTACCCCTCTAGCCACTTAAAATTAACCCTTCTTTTGTGCCAATGCCTCTCTCCTCCAAATTACCTAAGAATTTCCCACATGTATATTGAATACTTTAGAGAAATTAAGATAAGAAATCCTCTAGATGTAACTTTTGTTCAGTAACTTGGTCAAGTTAGGGAAGATACTGTATTAACCTAACAGGACATACCTTTAGTAAACTCAAGTTTTCAAGCACATTGCTCACGACTGTCTGGAGCTGAGGCAAGTAAAACGAGGATCCCTTTAGAGTTTTCCTCTGATTATGCAGTCCCTGATTTGACTTCGAGCTCCTTCGGTGGGTGTGCAAACCAGTCACAGATAAGAGCACCAAATGCTACATTGCTACAACATAAATAACATCAGTAGTTTGAGTATAACCAGGTAACACCTGCAACAGTTTGACAGAAATTATTTTTAAAGAATATACTAAGTGCCAGTCAAAATAGATCACAAAGAACAGGAGTTTCTCTGTATTAAGATTTAACTTCCAATCTAAGCTCCTTCACAAAAAAAGGCTAATTAATCCTCTTTAAGAAGCCTTTCATGTCAAATTACACACCAATCCATACCCACAAACACTAACAAAGGTATTAAAAAGGTAGACTCAGACATACCTGGATTAACTGCTGTCTGAAGCAAAGTAAGATAAGCTTGAAAGCCCTAACAGAATATTAAATGCCATTCCACAGGTGGTACAAGTTGCTCTCTCCACCTGCTTTGTGTCAGGGATCAATTTTTTTTTTACACACCAACTTTAGTCAAAAAAACCTCAACCAAAACAAACCTGAGAAAATACTAAACAAAGAATCCACAACAAAAAACAACTAGGGAAATAAGGTTTTACTTAAAGAATTTAGAACTATGCCTGAAGAAAACACCACCCCAAAACACAAAGAAGTCTAAGTAAAATTGGTCTCATAATACCAATCTTTATTCAAGACAGATTGAAAATAAATACCTTGCTAGTAGTTCACTTACTCTGAAAATAGAAATCAAAAATATTCTACTTCATCAGCATTAACCATTTTAAAATTAGCTGATGAGCTCCAGCTTATTTCAAGTATCCATAAATTTGAAGGCAACAGAGAATGTATTTATCATTTTTATGTGTGTATCATACACACATATTGTATACATATGTTTTGCTGCCACCTTGTGAACAGTCTCTGAATAGGGAGGTTTGGTTCATACAGACCCAATTCTGCCATCTTTATTCACATTTGGCTCAACTGACTTCAGTATAGATACTTTTTAAATGGGTGCTCAATGTGACAAAGGATGGCTGAATCAAGTGTTTAGTGCAGAAAATTTTAAAAGACTGAATAGAATAGCTCTTAGTCTTACACAATTTCCATGCACTTGTGTCCCAGCTTATTGCCACAACCATTATGGAAAACATCCCTAAATTCTTTCTGATAAAAATATTGCAGCTTTGCATCCAAGTTGTATGGCTGTCTTCAAAACAGAATAAGCTGGTGTCTGTAAAAAGAAAAAAAGATTAAGTGTTTTGCTGGAACCAGATTGTGATAAAGAATAGTAAGCACTATAAAAAACCAAAACGAAATCAAAGTAAGAACACACACAAAAAATGCCACCTGTATTTGTAGTCTAATTGACCACAGAGCAGACCAAATTAAAATCTATCAGCATTACAGAGTATCTCCATTCCTCCACAAATGTAAAAGGAGGAATAAAAAAGGAGAGAAGTCACACATTCCACATATATTATTCCAGGCAGCACAGAATTTAGTTCAGTATTTCACACTTCCTTACAGGGTTGTGTTCATCTACAAAGATGATGCCCCATGTTTCAGCTGTATGGATAGCAGCTCTTAGCCTTACCTTCAAAAACATTTAATCTAAACTT
>VWZF01005695.1:124790-180118 GCA_013396755.1 Sclerurus mexicanus | reverse complement strand
CTTAAAGCTTATTGCCCCTAGTGAGCAGTACGTGATGGTCTCTGAGGCCTCCCACATCATGGACAATCACATGAACACTTCTGTCAGAAGCCAATCCCACCACTGCTGAACACCACTGCAGACATCTTCAGAGAACCTCTGTAACCACAGCCTTGGAGAATACCAGGCTTCAGCTGAGAACCCTCTCTCTAGGAAAGCCCCACAGATCGCTTATCCAGCTATCAATCCTGATGCAATGACTAAGAGAGAAGGAACTGTCTGGCTCCATTTCCAGTTTATGTCACAGGACCACTGTATGTGTGGACATACAACTTACAGCTCTGAGTCAAAATATACCGTGCCCTTCCCTCCCTCCCCAGCTCTAATAATACTTATAAAAGATGCTTCCCATGCTGCCCCTGGTATTAAAGATTTTACAATGGACTATTCATCAAGCAATCCCTTTTTCTTCTTTTTCCTCAATTATTAAAGCTGATGACTTACACAACTGCCCTGCACAGGCTTCTAACACTACTTGTTACCCCTCTAGCCACTTAAAATTAACCCTTCTTTTGTGCCAATGCCTCTCTCCTCCAAATTACCTAAGAATTTCCCACATGTATATTGAATACTTTAGAGAAATTAAGATAAGAAATCCTCTAGATGTAACTTTTGTTCAGTAACTTGGTCAAGTTAGGGAAGATACTGTATTAACCTAACAGGACATACCTTTAGTAAACTCAAGTTTTCAAGCACATTGCTCACGACTGTCTGGAGCTGAGGCAAGTAAAACGAGGATCCCTTTAGAGTTTTCCTCTGATTATGCAGTCCCTGATTTGACTTCGAGCTCCTTCGGTGGGTGTGCAAACCAGTCACAGATAAGAGCACCAAATGCTACATTGCTACAACATAAATAACATCAGTAGTTTGAGTATAACCAGGTAACACCTGCAACAGTTTGACAGAAATTATTTTTAAAGAATATACTAAGTGCCAGTCAAAATAGATCACAAAGAACAGGAGTTTCTCTGTATTAAGATTTAACTTCCAATCTAAGCTCCTTCACAAAAAAAGGCTAATTAGTCCTCTTTAAGAAGCCTTTCATGTCAAATTACACACCAATCCATACCCACAAACACTAACAAAGGTATTAAAAAGGTAGACTCAGACATACCTGGATTAACTGCTGTCTGAAGCAAAGTAAGATAAGCTTGAAAGCCCTAACAGAATATTAAATGCCATTCCACAGGTGGTACAAGTTGCTCTCTCCACCTGCTTTGTGTCAGGGATCAATTTTTTTTTTACACACCAACTTTAGTCAAAAAAACCTCAACCAAAACAAACCTGAGAAAATACTAAACAAAGAATCCACAACAAAAAACAACTAGGGAAATAAGGTTTTACTTAAAGAATTTAGAACTATGCCTGAAGAAAACACCACCCCAAAACACAAAGAAGTCTAAGTAAAATTGGTCTCATAATACCAATCTTTATTCAAGACAGATTGAAAATAAATACCTTGCTAGTAGTTCACTTACTCTGAAAATAGAAATCAAAAATATTCTACTTCATCAGCATTAACCATTTTAAAATTAGCTGATGAGCTCCAGCTTATTTCAAGTATCCATAAATTTGAAGGCAACAGAGAATGTATTTATCATTTTTATGTGTGTATCATACACACATATTGTATACATATGTTTTGCTGCCACCTTGTGAACAGTCTCTGAATAGGGAGGTTTGGTTCATACAGACCCAATTCTGCCATCTTTATTCACATTTGGCTCAACTGACTTCAGTATAGATACTTTTTAAATGGGTGCTCAATGTGACAAAGGATGGCTGAATCAAGTGTTTAGTGCAGAAAATTTTAAAAGACTGAATAGAATAGCTCTTAGTCTTACACAATTTCCATGCACTTGTGTCCCAGCTTATTGCCACAACCATTATGGAAAACATCCCTAAATTCTTTCTGATAAAAATATTGCAGCTTTGCATCCAAGTTGTATGGCTGTCTTCAAAACAGAATAAGCTGGTGTCTGTAAAAAGAAAAAAAGATTAAGTGTTTTGCTGGAACCAGATTGTGATAAAGAATAGTAAGCACTATAAAAAACCAAAACGAAATCAAAGTAAGAACACACACAAAAAATGCCACCTGTATTTGTAGTCTAATTGACCACAGAGCAGACCAAATTAAAATCTATCAGCATTACAGAGTATCTCCATTCCTCCACAAATGTAAAAGGAGGAATAAAAAAGGAGAGAAGTCACACATTCCACATATATTATTCCAGGCAGCACAGAATTTAGTTCAGTATTTCACACTTCCTTACAGGGTTGTGTTCATCTACAAAGATGATGCCCCATGTTTCAGCTGTATGGATAGCAGCTCTTAGCCTTACCTTCAAAAACATTTAATCTAAACTTAAACTAAAATAAAATATAAAGTTTTGCAGAGGATACCTCTCAGGAAAACACAATCACTTCAACACTCAACAGAAGATCCTGTTCTAGAAGAATGAAAGCTGTAATATGCAGAGCTTTCTTACATGAATCTTTGGGAAAGAACAACAAGCACCTTTTTTTCCTTGTTTCTCAAATAAAGAACCATATGCCAGTTGCTAGGTAAGGAAGGTAAGAGTAGCACATCCACATCCTCACTGCCCAATTAGTCAACATTGTACTTACTGCTTCTGCATCGTGCTCTATCCCAATGTCATGGTGCTCCAGTTCCTCATCCCGAAACTGCTTTATTATCTTTGAAAACAGGAGCTAATTAGCAAGTTACTTTGCAGACAATTCAAGGCAGCTGGTACACAAAACTACATGCTGTTCACCACTGCTTACACCACATCAAGCCATAGTCTCTGAAAAAACCTCTCAAAGATCTAAATCTCTAATTCAGAAAGAAGGGAATTCTTTACAACACTTCCCAAACCTAATGTTCCTTTAGTATTCTCCAAAAAAAGTTTTTAAGGCCAAGCTGCTGCTTAATATATTGCTACCTTTTTCACTGTTTCAAAAATCCTAAATTAGTAGCACTGATTAGTTTCTCACACACAGGTTATTCTGACCATTTGCCAATCAGTAAGGGTGTTTCCCTGTAAGCCAACTGGGCTTTTGTCCATAAACTAAACTCCTTTTTTCTCGTCAAGTTTTTCAACTGGGACCAAAAAGTTTAAAGGATTTTCTCTTGAGATGCCTGCAGATAACCAGGATTGCTTGATGAAGTTCTCAGCATTCACAGACACCTGGGTACTGTCTCTATCCAAGAGCTTCACATCACTTTTGGTTTCCTCACTAGTTCTTCTCATTCTGACACTGTGAATAAACTCACTGCTTAGCTTTTTCTCTTTATTTTGTGCCCTCTCAATTTATTTCATTACATCTTTATTTTCAGGGGCAGTGTTTCCCTTAGGCACATGTCAGCACAGCCTGGGTTACCTCTGACACTATTTCTGTGACAAGAGGGCACATTTGCACTGATCAGATTCTGCTATGTGTTGCACACAGCTGAACATACTGATAGTCAGCAAGGCTGGAAATGAAGGGGCTCCATGTGCTGCAGGTGGAAACAGGTCAGTCTCTCACAAACACCGCACAGGAACGTGTCCCAGTTTGATGCCTAAATCCTTGGGAAATTATTTTCTCACATCCTGGGGTACCTCAAACACAGCATGACCAGCTGAGCAGGAAAGGGGATTATTCCACAATGTTGGTGTGGCCTCACCTGGGCACTGCAGTTTAAGGAGGATATGAAGGTACTTGAATTGGTCAGAGGAGGGAAACAAAGCTACTGTACAATCATATTTCTTCCTTTTGTTTCCCTTCTGGACCCTTCCTTTCAAATAAAGTTAATCAAACTTAAAGCACAATTCTCTCACTCAAAAGGGAAGTGCTGAATTACTGAAAGATGCTAAAGATAATCCAACACACATTTTAATTTTGGTACTTGATCAATTTAGTGCTGCTGAAGGAAAAAACATCCTTTTATCTTAAAAGTTTCTGCTGACTTCAGCATTGTAAGTGACAAAACACAAAGATTTACTGTAAACTCTATGAGCATATTTATAAAAGGCTAAAGTCACATTACATAATTCAATGAGCTCGTTAACCTACTTTTTAAGTCAGTTAAATACCTGCAATAGTTCTTTGTACTTTTCTGGATCTTCTTCCATCAGAGTTCGGATCTGGTTGTTGTAGTGGTCTGATATACTCTCTTCCACTGCCACTGTACAAGCCATTGCACCTTTCTTTCCAAGCAAAGCAGTTCCAGCCCCTGTGATTGTGGAAACACATACGAATACAATGAAATCAGAAGCAATACAAATACTTTACACGTTTGTAGACTTCACAAACCAATAATAATACAAACTCACCTAAAACAAAACCTGCTATGTTCCAGAAAGGCAATAAAACAGTAGGTCGAACTCTGTAAGCAACCATGAGCTCATTGAACTTTTTCAGGTGGGTTTTTTCTTGATTCCACATTTGCTGCAAAAGAGCCAGATCACAGTGAAGTGTAAAACCAATAAACAGAGGGAAAAGCAAAACAGCTCAGGTCACACACACTGCGACAGCTGAGGTAACACTAAAACAGAGAAAAAATGGCGAAGAAGGGCAGATGCAGATCGTTAGGAAACGGTCAGGTGCGGATAGTTATAAAAAGGCAACACAAAAACATTTGCAAAACAGGACAGCACTACGGTAACAGCAGTATTAGTAAGTTCCTTACCAAGGAATCCCACCGCTCCTTACAAACCCACACGTTTGGAAGCGCTTAGAAAAAGACAAACAACAACCTTTGCAACAACCCACGACCTTTCACCTTCGTCCCTTCGCCGTTACACGCGATGCAAATTAAAACAGCCCCGCTCACCCGGATAACGGGTCCCACGCTCGACCTGCCCAGCACGGCCATCTGCCCCGCGTAGATGCGGTTCGCGCCGTACTCCCCGGCGTGGTCCACGCGGATGACGCGGTCTATGACGGGCTTGTTGATGCCCTCCAGAGGCGCCCGCGTGCTGCGCAGCCTGAGGGCGGCCCCGCCGCCGGGCAGAGGCCGCGGACCTGTCGGGGAGACAAAGATGACATGAGCTCCGCCGCCGCCCGGCCGAGGCGCTGCCACCCGCGGCTCCGGGCGGTGCGGGGTGCGAGGGGCGGGGGGGAGCGGCGCCGCGGCCGTACCG
This sequence comes from Sclerurus mexicanus, assembly GCA_013396755.1. NCBI lineage: Eukaryota > Metazoa > Chordata > Aves > Passeriformes > Furnariidae > Sclerurus > Sclerurus mexicanus. Next base: position 174,950 of record VWZF01005695.1, on the reverse strand, counting down.
GGCCCGCAGCGGAGGGGCCGGGGCCGGCCCAGCCCGAACCGCACCGCCGGCACCGGCGCCGCCATCGCTGCCCGCAGCGGCTCCTCCGAAACGTCATCACCGCGCGCCGGCCCCCCGCCCTATCACCGCTCCGCTTGGCTCCGCGCCGCCGCCCCATTGGGCAGCGCAGCTGTCAATCAAGGCCGGCGTCCCCCCCCGCCGGTTGCCATGGGAACGGGGGCGGGGCGGACGCTGAGGGCGCGGAGCGGGCCCGCGGCCCCTCACAGGGAAACATCACACCTGGGAGTGAAAAAATAGCATTTATTGAACCCCGGCCTCTTTAAAATGAAGGCCGGCAGCACCCCGACGCGCTCTCTAGAAAGGACAGTGTCTCGTATTAACTACAGCGCAGATTTCAAGGGATAGGGCGCGGTGCTGTGTGGAAAATCTTTAAATAAAGGAATCAGTAACCTGCAGGGACACTGCCCGGACTCGCACGGCCCCAGCAGTCCAGGTAAGCGAGAAGAAACGTGACGTTAAGGGGTGCTGACACACGGTATTGCCAAGAGGTAACTCTTAAATATTCACATTTTAGAGTAAAAAGAACAGTAGTCAAGATTTTCACACAGGAATAAAACACAAATAATAATGCTTTAAAACATTAAAAACAAAAGGCAGTCCGAGCAGTGCTGTGCCTGCTGGTCTCTTCCTCCCCCACAGCGTTTATTCAGAGTTCTTTTATCAGCTTGTTTTCTCTGAACCATTTTGTGAGGGTACCCAGCCTTCCACTGCACTTGGTACTCCACAGCAATATAAATATAAAAGCCTCACCTCTAAAAATATTTAGAAAACTGGATTCAGACCCATTTGCTGTATTTCCCCTCTCCTATGCGCCGCTTCAAAATAGTTGCATCTTTGTTTTGCTTTGGTTTTAAAAAGAGAAGTGAGTTGGGAACCTGTAAAACCATACCTTTCCCCTCTCTCATGATTCTTAGAGCAGAATTTGTAAAAACAGTACAAAGTACAAAAGAGTTTTGGTTACGATCACTTGGAAAAACAAGGATTTAGCAAATCCCAACAATCCTCAAACTGTAGCAGCAATACAGTGTCCTACCATACCATTTTTTGAACGGGTCTAGCACAGTATAAATTAGCTGAATTTCCAGTTTTGGAAACTTTAAGCCCTACTAGCTTAATCAAGACTAAGACCACAAGCACCCATTACATAGATTGCAGTGCCAGCAGTGCCAGTCAGCTGCTCAATTATTCTGTGCTGCAGATGCTTCTACTCTTATCCTGTGGTTCTGGGAGTTTCAGGAAGTCAAGTTCTGGCTTTCGTGGGTTTTCAAGGATGCCTCTGAGCTTCGGCTATCTTTTGGACTAGGAACCGCTTGTCACGACCATCCTGGAAAGACAGAATAAAAAGTATGTTCTACATGACCAGTATTAATACAAGCTCTCTATGAACAGCTCATTTCTTTATTAGAAATAAATAGGTGTACTCACTACATTGTACTCTCGTTAGTGGCTCCCAGCACACTGTCAGTCAACTGCCTGAACAATTTTAAATTTACAATAGTCTTGGCTGTGTTTGTCTTACACTAAGTCACACACTAACAGTTCTGCATTGAGCCTAGTAAAAACACCTCACACACCTAAAAATTTAAAACCCTACTTCCAAGAAGTCTAACAGTGAGCAAACAAAAATAAAAAGCATGCAAGAATTTTCAGAATCCCCAACTGATTTGTGAACTCTTCAAAAAGCAGGAAGGCTTTTGTTCCTAAATTCCCTTCTCCTCAAAAATCTCTCCCCTGTAGTTTTTTTCTGCAAATGGATTGTTAAATGCTGTATCTAAAAGAAGCATTACGAAGAAATGGGCCGTTTCCTAAGAAAGTGAGAAGTCTCAGTAGTGGTTGGGTTCTGACTCGAAGTTTGTCAGTCCACAGCACACAAGTCCTGCCAAACCTGTCAGTGGGCTTTTGATGGCCACAAAGCAGCATTTCTGCCCTGGCACCCTCCTCCAAAGGACTGGTTAGCAGTGACTTGTTCCACTTTCAGTACCTGCTCAAGGGATGCTGGGACCTGCACTCAGGAAAAATACCAGACATGATGCAGTAGAAATACAGTCCTGGAGGAAGGGTAGGGAGTTGTTGCCTGTTTGTTTGTGAGGGCAGAGAAGGAAACAGGAGTGGGGGTTGTGCAAGATGGTGGAGGGGACAGGAAGCACAAGATTCAGGTTCTCGTTTAGCAGGAAAAACCCCACGCAGATGGGTGGATTTAAGCAAGGCAACAGATGAAAAACAGGGTCACAGCTTCTCAGAGGCATATCTCTTGCATGTGTGTTGCCTGATATAAGCGGACCTTGCTGCAGCTGATACCCAAGAAAACCAACTACACTGAGAAATACCATAATCCTTCAGTTATTTTTCCTGTCTAATTTGTAAAACATTCTTCACTGCCTGTGCAAGCACTATGTATCCAGGAGACTATAAAAAAAAGCTCTTCCTCTGCATGCCTCAGTTCTCTACCTCTGAAGCTCTCTGTTGCATCAGTAAAGTCAAATCTTACCAAAACCAGTTGTTCTTTCAGCTGGTCAACCACTTGTTTGTGTGCTCCAGCCAAGGCAATAAAATAGAACATAATGAGGCTGCAAACGACAAACAAACACAATAGTTCACATCATGCAAAACAGAATCAGTCACAAAAAGGTTGTTAACAGGCTAGAGAAATGGTCAGTTTATGAGGTCAGATGAGAAGCTGTTGGAGAAAAGAAACATTTAATACTGATGGTCTACTCAAAAGCATCTGCTGAGATAATTGTGCTGCCAGAAGGCAGGGCCTGTGTTAGGGAGTACCAGGGGACAGAGGGGCACAACACAGGTGTTACAGGCTGCATTCTGACAGCTCGGATTATCCACAGTGCATTAAAAGCAAGAACCAGAAATGCCTATATGAATAATGTATTTTCTTTTCCAAATAAGAAGCAGTAGGGTAGTAGGGCCAAGACATCCTTCACCTTTTATATTGGTTTTATGATAAAGTAAAAAAAGTAAAGAAAAAATTAACAAAAAAAGAGGACTTGAGATTTCCTATGTACATAATAACAGCTTCAGTTCAGGAAAACACAAACATGTGCTATGAAAGAAAGGGCTGGGTGGAGTCTGAAATAAACCGCATGGTTTCTCAAGTGTAGGAGTTGTAGAAAGCATCAGGTAACAAGATTCCGAAGTTTGTAAACAGTTGAGTGAAACTGAAATGCAAAAAATTACATTTAAACATAAGAAAAAAACCCTTTATACTGAACACGTGCTCTACTTGGCCCTGATTTGAAAAGGAGGGTTGGATTATATGCTCTACAGGTGACCTTCAACCTTACAGATTATATGATTCTATATTGAATTTTATCTTACACAATGATTGTTCTGAGAGTTTTTTATAATGTTGGTTTGGTTTTTTAAAACCAGGGTTTGTGGATAGGAATTGTGATCTCAGAGTTTACAATACTAACTTGAGAGGATTCAGAGTTAACATTTTTGAGAAGGACACTGTTGGATATGGGACCTGTGAGAGGAAATGGAATAAATCTGAGTGCAAACACATGGGCAAAGATTTAAGGGCTGAGGATTCATATGGGCTTTGATGCTTTTGACTGCTAATGAAAAATCTGTTCTAATAGATGTTTAGTATTAGTTCAGTAAGGAGGGAAATGAAGCTACATAAGTGAATCTCCACAGTACTCACCAAACGACTATAAAAAAAGGCACTGCAAAGGCTTCTGATGCTATGCCGAAAAGGACCTGCTGCAGACCTCTTGGAAACTCAAGTACTGTATCTGGAACAACTTCCCATGAAGTGTTAAAATTCCTGAATGGCCCACATGCCTTGGAGGAGGGGATACTGTCAAAGAAGCAGAACAGAAAGATGATATTACACCAAAACATAAAGATAAAATAATCCAATACAAGCCCAGCACCATTTTGCCAATGGGGTAAAAGTGTCCCGAGTCTTTGAAACTTTAATTTTCATTTATACGAACTAAGTTGTGATGTATTACACACTATATTTTTTATTACAATTAATCATTCCAAAGCTGCATGTCTGCTCTTACAGAACTGACAACCTCAGAACAAGTGTCAACTTCACAGCAGTTAAACTGTCATTTACCTTGCTATGCTGACTCCCACAGGAATAAAAGCCAGGACAAGCCCAATCAGCAGCACAGCCAAGAAGAGAAATTTGGAACTTGATGCCCTGATAGGTTTATCTGCAGTTTTACGTGTGTGTATCAAGCTGATCTGAGGAGGGAAAGTGAGCAAGGTGTTATCAGTACATTTATATACATACATCCAAGAATATTTTCCCACCAGATGAATTTTCCATTCTCAAACATGCTACCAGGTACCACACAACCACCCTCCTTTGATGCACATGAGCTGAAAAGGGTTAAGACAAGAACATCTTACATTTTGGTATGTCTCCTATTTGAGGTAAGAATTTGGTCCAGAGGACCTCACACACTTGCACAGTCAACTGACAGTCATTTGGTGCATGATCCCTGGCACTGCCCTTAGTTGTTGTGCCACACCTTCAGTGGATACATCCCCTCTTGTAAGAACTAAAGTATCAGTAAGAATTTGACACACAGAAGGAGCTGTGTAGTCACAAAGCTGCTGCTAGGCAGAAATCACATGAACATCCAGCCCAGCGTGGATTTTCCATTTTGCTTCCAAATTTTTAACAGTTTTGAAAAAATTTTGCCGAAGTTCTAAGTTGTGTTGCTAATAAATAGATTACTGCAGAAAAGTGTTATAAAGTAGCTTTAGTACATAAAAGATTTTATTAAAAAGGGACAAATGATTGAAGAGGTAGTAATTGAAATGTGGCTTTGCTTGATTTCAAAGCAAAATTCTACCCTCTCTTAAAAGCACAAAACCTGCAGAAAATGCAACACCACTGCCTCATTCCAGTATACTGCATCCACGGGTGTTTTTAGGGTTTTTTATTTTAGATCACCTGCATACCTACATACCTGTATTACAAAGACCACAGAGATGTGCTCAGTTTCCTTTGTTAACCATACACATTCATTACCTTTTTAACGTAAAAGATGATGAAGTATTTTACAGTTGCTATTGCAGGGAGAAGCGGTGAAAAGAAGGTTCCGATCCAGCAGATAGTCTGCCCATAAATGATTTCGAGGACATTGTCAGAAATGCTAAATTCCTGCAATCCAAACCACTGAACTATCTTGCAGGAGCAATGAGTAACTAATAACCTGAAACCAAGGAATATTGTTAGTCCTAAATTGAAGTTAGAGTGCTTAGATGAATTCTAACACATTTGGAACACACGGAATTTATTATTTAAGCATTAGACAACATAACAAAAAATGTCTGAAGAAAAAAGTCTCAAATATCAAAAACGATGCAGCCATCTGAATAACAAACAAGCACTCAAACCACTAGAAATATGTTTCCTTTAAAACTGGTAACCTGGTTAGAAATATGAAGAATTAATAACAGAAAAAAGAAAATGTGTTTCATGTCATTTGCAAAATATGCTCAAAAAGCAGAGATACTTACTTTCTAGGAAAATCCACAAACAGTGTGACAGACAGAATTATAAGAAAATCAAATATCATCAGTTTATACATTTCTCGCCCAACATCAGACTCCCAGCACTATAAAAACAAGTCAGGAAAGACAAGATTAGCTGTTTAAATAACAAGTGAAAAAGAAATTTGTCCATCACTAAAGCAACAAGTGTCTCAGTTAACACCATAAAGTTCAAGTTGTATTAACTCCATTTCTAAAACATTTAAGTATTTCAGAGCTCCCATGCCAAGCCTTTCACTTGTTTGTTTTGGTGGGTTTCGTTTGGTTTTGGTTATTTTTTTGTGTTTTTTGTTGTTTGGTTGTTTGGGGGTTTTTTGAGGAGAAACCATTTGCCATATTGGAGCAAAAGGCAGTAGCACAACTGTCTCCAAAGCACACCTACCTAAAACAATCCTCGTGGTAGAGAGAAAGTCTGTGCTAAATGATCATCTGCCACTGGACTAATTCTGACTTTTAGGCAAGCAAGAGGTACATGTAACAACTGTACTGGTTTGCACTGAGCAGTGAGAACCAGCACCAGGTACAATGTGAATGGCAACCCCAGGGCTGATACTGAATACCTCCAGACAAGCCACTCTCATGGAAAACAAATCTCTGTTCACAAGTTCAGATGATTAAAGACCAAGATAAATCTGCTTACAGGATAGAGCTTGTAATTGTACCCACAGGGCTCACACTTGTCAGCGGCACAGTCAGAGATCTGACTCCACAGAGAGAACAAGAGAACACCGATATTGGCCAAACGTAGGAAGACGCACCTGGAAGAAAGACAAAACTTAATTCCAAACCCGCTAAAAAACAGCCATGCCAACACTTGGCTCACCTTGCACGGGAGTCCAAGGAAGCCCTGAAACACAAAAGGATCATGCAGAGCTTTGGCAGAGCAGCCAACTAGATAAACAGCACATTTCTTTCTTTAGCAGTCAGCTAAATTGCTTTTCACTTTCCCAGCTTTAGGCTAGTCTCTTTTCTCAATATGGTTTCTAGATCGGTCATTTCAGTTGCAGATCTTCATGCTGCAATGGGCTGCAATTCTCCCAAGTACAATTTGAGAGGCCAGTGACAATTCTGTGTGCAGCACTTCCATCCCATATAGCTTCAGGCCTTCCCAGGCATTTAGCCAAATCAGAAATATAAAGGACAGGCTTGCAGAGTTCAGATCCTTCAGCCCACATCTTATTGTCTTAAGATGCCAAACACCAGTTCTTCATGATCTCACACTGAAGTATCATTTACCCCAAAATTTTTAACTTCTGCTTGAGCAAAACTGCGCTTCAGTCACTGCTGTACACACATTTGCTGCACAGAAAGCAGTGTGAACCGATAGCTCTGCAGCCACAAATTCTCTACTGACTATTCAGGTTGTTGAAGATGTCCAGACCACACAGCTAAATGGGACTGAGAGCAAAACTTGGACACTGAGAGGATTGCACTGCACCGTCATCAAAACAGATTGTTCCCAGATGTAATGTTTCAAGTAAACATTAGCCAAACAATGCCTGCTTGGTTTCCCTTTACCAACTTCTCTGCTTCTTGATATTTCAATGTTTACAACACATATAACCTACCAAGTTGTTGAAACATCCAAGGTCACAATAAAAACATCTTTACCTCATGAGCGTCAGTATGATTTCAAAGGCTGGTAAATACTCTTCATATCGGATCAGAAATGAGAAGATCTGAGGACCAATGAAGTTGGCCGATGTGATCACAATTGAAGGCAAATACTGCACTAAGAGATTAGCCTGGAAGTTTGTATTGCTGATGTCCTGCACATGAAGAGATGAGAGAAAGATAAGACTTAGAGAAACACATCTTCCTGACTGTTGTGGGTTTCTGTGGCTGGGTTTTGGTGGCAGGGGGGCTACAGGGGTATCTTCTGCTTGTCCTGCCAGGGGTGAACAACCCCACCTAACCTGGTTCCTTCCACTACTGGTGCAAGAACCTTTGCTTTTGAAAACTGCTCTGTCTTCAAAGCCTTCCTGTTTCCTCACATAGCGGTAACCCAAGTCACAATAGAGATGACAATCTTTCCTCTGCTTTCCCTTGCAGTGCGTTTTTGCAGCTGAGCAGTGAAGCAAATCATGTGAAGCTGATCACACTGAAGTTTGCTGTAACCAGATCAGTTCTCTCAGCCAGCTCTGCCCAGACCTAGCAGGTCACACTAAGGTGAGCACAGTTACAAGGGAAGGGTAGTGAGGGCTGCTGCTCTTGTCAGCTCCATTAGCTCCAAGGTACTCGACATCAAAGCCTCTGCAGCAAAGGGAAATACTAGTGGGTTTGGAGGTTTTTTTGCACATGGTTCTTGATCTTTCCTGCTCTCTGCTACTAAAAAAATTGTAAGTCTGTACAAAGCATTTTCAGATCTCTTGCATAAAAGGTGCTATATTAAGATACTTGACTCTTTCACAATAGTTCCTCTTGCTGTAATCACCAGCCTCGACTGAATCTGGTCTAGTGTAATTTCAGATACTCACACTGGACTTTTCTTGAGAAAAGACTGTTACTCTGTAAATAGAGTAAAAACATCCTGATAAAATGGCAATGACAATTATATTTATAAATATTCTCAGAGAGTAGATGCGTAGCCTTTCTTTTATTGTCCTGTCAGCTATTTTTTGCTTCAGTCTTTCTTCCTCCAAGTCCATCTAAGAAACAAACAGAAGAAAAAAAGAGATATAGTTTTCTGGTGCAGCATACAACACTTGACACCACATCTTCTGCCTCTGGGATGTGCAAATCCATAGCGTGTTCTGGGAGAGTCACTGCCTGCCCAAGCACACAGAACTGAGAGTGCCTTTTCATTGACACAAACAGGTCCATGCAGGAATGGGAGTCCTTGGGGGCTCAGCCTCCTTACAGTGAGGGCCCTGCAGCCAGAGACAAGTGTTTTGCAATCCTCTTATCTTTGCTGTATCAGTAACATATTTCCTTGAGGACAGAAAGACAGTTTGCCTGTGACACACTGATCTTAAATAGCTTGATACTGAACTGAAATGGGTAGGTCAGCTCACTCATCTCGTTACTTCCACAGGTAAGTAACCAGTCCTCACCACTATGGCTCAAACTTCCTTCTCCTTCTCTTTGTGAAGGAAAACTGGGGGATGGCACAGAGAGAAGGAAGTACAGTCTTGAACAGCTTGTCATGAAAACTTGATATATTTCACCTCAGCTGCCGTGACAATACAGTATCGCCTGTGAAGGCAATTTAATGTGGGCAGACCCACACATTATCCGGGTATTTCCAGAGAACTTATTTCCATCAAACAGTAATATTAAGGGGCAAGTTCTTCTAAGATGTGAGTTCTAGAGGCAGTACTGTGGTAAGTAAAGGAGGCTCTTGTTATATGATGAAAAAGATGGCTGTGAATTCACTAGAGTAGAAAGCAACTCACCATAATTTATGAAATCTGTAATTACTGCTTTTGTGGTTTGAAGTAGAAGTATCTTCTCAAAGGTAATTGTTTCACTACACAAATCTCTGCTTTCATTGTACAAAGAGCAATAAGAAGGTACTTGTTTCAGAAAAAAAGCCTTTCATACTCTTTTCAGAGCTTTATGATTTGGAAAATCTATAACTGCATTAGCATTTCGTATGTGCCTGTGTGCCAAAGGCACCCAGTGATAATCTTTCAGTGTCTCCTTACTGCAACAACCCTCTCACACCATACGAAGGGTACCATCTGAATTTTATTCCTCTCCAAACTACTGCCTACCACACTGCAGACTTAAAACTCAGAATACTCAGACTGATTCCTGACAGTACAAGGGTTTTGCCCACAGCTGGGACAGCCTTTCCTGTTGGATTATGTAGAAACTAACACAGGAAGCAGGAGTGGAGTGTGAGGAAGAGGCAGATAAGACAAGCAGCCAACAGGTTGGCCTCAGTCCCCAGTGGCTGGGGAAGGGCCAACAACCTCGATTCCACCCACCATCAAAAGCACGCAAGAGGATGTGGGCTGCCCTGCCCTCAAAATTACTGCAATCCTTATTAACCTCATTGCACTATCTGCAAAATTACACACCTCTCTTTTTTAGCCATCTAAGCCGTAAGAAACCATAATCACGGAAAGATGAAAGTTACTCACCTGCAGCTCGTATTTCAAGCTACGGTGTTTTAGCTGTGCTGCATCTGGATCTGTAATGCAGAAGTCCCAGCCTGCAAAGACTTTGTTACAGTAACTCTGAAACGGATCTGCATCCTGCACTAGGTTCTGCTTAAATCCTTCCACAGACCTAGAGAAAAATGCAACTTTCTTTCATTCATGAAAAGACCTATTTTGCCCACAGAAAAAACCACACATAAGCAAGCTGGCTAATCAAAGACTAAACGACCCCCTCTATGAGCAAACTGCTACATTTGCTTTGCATCGGGGAGTCTCTGGGAAGCTTTCAGGGAGAGGTTCTGCAGCAGCTGCACCCGATTGGCACAGGTTACTCCCACCTGCACTTAGGCACAGTCACACCCTCTCACGTCACCCAGGGCTCCTCTGACACTGCAGAGAGCTGGCTCAGGAAAGTGAGATGGCGAAAATAAAACCCACAACCAAAAACTCCAAAAGAAAATCCTCCCAACAACTACTGTATAGTTGACAGCCTTTTATTTATAGGTATGTGTACATATGAAAAACTGATACTTCAATTTTTTTTATTTTTTTTTTTTGCTGGCTTCATTTCCCTAGCACAGACAAAGGCTACTGTGGCACTGCATCCTCAAGCAGAAGATTCTCCTTTCCCATGTAAAACAGTTCTAGCATGCAGTGTTTTCCCTTCAAGCAGAAATACAATGTAAACTGTGCAACAGGTAGCAGTAAATAAACTACACCAACATCTTTACCTTTTTATTATCCAGAGGAGACTTAACGCAAGGCAGGCAAATGCAGCCAGCAGGTATGCTAGGGGCAAGTTGTACCTCATGATACTGATCCATACAGCATCTGCTGTGTAATAGCCATAAAACAGACTTGTCACTTCAAGGAATCCCTGAAAAAACATGAATTTGAAATAGAATTTGTAACAGCAGCAGCAACTGCCCTCTTAAATCCAACCTGCCATTAAGCAATTATTCTGTAAATTTAAAACTGGGGCCTCCAGCAAGCTGTAACAGTCTGTAGCTTCTAAATACTGCCATGGCCTCTACCAAACTGTAATGCAGACACTACATAAAATCCCTCCCCTCTCCAGTCAAAGAGCCCTAGGACACAACACTGGGACCCTACACAGAGAGCACAATAGGCAGTGTGCTCCAGAATAATAAGGGGTTAGCAGCTGGGGAGGACAAGCCAGGCTGCAGCACGTGGCCAGCCAGGCCTTGTGGCTGCTGACTAATAAGTCAGTTTGAAAACTCCCCTTCTCAGAGGTAAAGAATAAAGGCTAACTTATCCCAGTGATGCATATGCCTTACCATTTTACAAAATTATCAAAGCTTCATTCCACAAGTGAAATGTTTTCACTTTAAAAACAAAATCTAATTACTTACAGTGCCAGTGAGCAAATCTTGGAGGTAAGTATAGAAGTAAATAAGTCCCTTATTACCACTAGGTTCATAAATTGTGCAGTTATACTCTGTCAAAAGAAAGGCGTGAGAAGTCACTGAAATGGTAATGCCCACTGAACTGCAAGATCAAGTTAATTCAAACATAGCACTTTCTTATTAAAAAAGCATTTCTTTGTTCTGGGAGGTGGAGGAGAAGCTGATGGAAAGTGGGAATCTTACAACAGCTGTACATAAATATATTTACCTATGTTCTTTGAAGAAATTTTAGCAGTGGTACTGTTGAATATTCCATAGTCAGAAATGATGGTAGGAAGAGTAACAAAACTGAACATCAGGATAAAAATTATAAAATTCAGCAGGACTAGAAAACGCAGGAAGGAGAAGTAGGACTGGATGGCAGTACCAAATCTCCCTGGGAATAAAAGAAACATGTGCCAATAATTAAGATGACAAAATTATTGAAAATACAGAATGAACAGATTATCATTTCTGTTACATTGAATTAACTGAAGAAACATTGCTAGAGCTAGTTCTAAGTACTGCACATTTTGAGCAATATAACTGAAATGGAAATTGGACTTTTTAATAATTTTTCTCTACTATATTTCCTTCTACCACATAATAGAGTTTACATTCAGCAATAATAAGGGAAGACATTAACTTCTTAAAACACATGTAGTTATATCTGAAACGACACTCACATATGTAAGACTGCCAATAACAGAACTTTAAAGGGGAGAAATTGATATCAGACAATAAATACCTTCAATTATGTGAATATCATGTCGCCAAAGCACCAGGTAAGATGACAATCCCTTGGCTTCACTGAGTATTTTTTTTAATGATTTACTGCTAGCTCTTTTCCACTTCTTCCACCCAGATAAATATTTTACATCAGCCTGCCGGAATTCCCTAAGAATCAAGAAATACAGTTACTGAGCACAAGAAATAATTTTTCACTACATGTAACAGGGATGTAACAAGGCACGATGGGACCTGCCTGCAGCCTCCAGGGGAGAGCTCAGGGCTGGAAGCTGGAGTGACATACACAAACCATCCCCCTCTGATCCTCCTGCTAATGGTGACATCAACTTAGATACAGCAATTTCTCTCACTAAAAACACTCACGTGTCTTGGGGGAAAAAAATAAATCCAACTGACAATACAACAACATAGAAAAAAATATGTATCTGACCTTCCCAGTGGGATCTCAGGGAAGTTGCCATTAATGACTTCATGTTTACAAACAGCTGGAAAAGGAAGACAAGAGTCTTTCCTCAAACCTTCTGAAACTTCTGACCTCAGCATCTTCACCAAGAGGCTCTTAAAAAATTTCTCTAAAACATTTCTTTCTTGTTTTAATCTTAAAAATTCAGCTGTCCAAAACAGAAAATTAGTACTTTTTTTTTTTTAGGAAATTCACAGATCTCAAAATCAGATTGAAATATCAAAATATGTTGTGTGNGGCACATCGGGGCTCTCTGTTCCGTTTGCCCGGGGTTGTGTTGAAACGCGGGGTATACATATTTGTGTATAGATACACCAGCAGCTCGCCCTCTGCGTTAGAATGAGGCAAGGCTCACGCACCCCAGGTGCGGGGCTGCGGGTGTTCCGGCTGCTGGGCATCTCTCACCGAAGTTTGGCTTGGAAATTGGCTTTTTTTCAATGTCTTGTGTTAGTATTAAGCGTTCACGCTGGTGGCTGGGTGCTATAAAAACTTACAGACTTTGAGACTTGGTCATAAGCCCAAACTCTCAACTCTTTCTGACTGACTGGATCCAGTGGCACAGGCTGCAGTAGAAACAACACTTCTTTACCCTTGAATGTGAAAACTCAGTGTGACCTGGAGCAAGCAAAGTCAGTAGGCGCTGGATCTCTTTTTATCACAATGAGGGTGGGGTTTGTGTTAAATTGTAGTAAACATCTCAGAGAGACTTATTTCTTGGAATGATCCTTGTCTTTTGTGTGAAAATAACAGCACATATGACAAAAAAGAAATTGGAACCTTCAGTAGTTTCAACAGCATTACATGGTGGGGGGGGGAAAACATAATTTCTAGCGTTTCTTATTGTATTCTACTGGTAGCTAAATGGATAAACAGATTTTTCTGAACATTCCTCATCCACTTTGTCATAATTTTAAAAATGAGCTGTTATTGTTAGGTTTCAGAAAGCTAAATTAGACATAAATGAGCATGTTTGTTCTGTTACCCATGTGTCACTTCAGCTCAGGTATGTTGTCTTCAAATTGCTGTATTAGCAATAAGAATCTGTGTGGGTAATCTGTTCTTAAACCATAAAATGTTATTGATAAAAATGTAAGTTGCTGAAGTAATTTGCATGCGCATATTTATAATCTGTGTTACCAGTAGAGGTAAAAGATATATCTTAAGGGGAATTGTTGTGCAATACAGAGACATGGAATTAGAGCATAGCAACTTCCTTATTGCACTGAATGACTAAAAAAAACAAATAAAGAAACCTGCCTTGTAGGTGTTCTTGCTTTTGTGCTGGTAGGTTGGTCTTTGACAATTAGATTTGATGATCTCAAAGGTTTCTTCCAATCTTGATGACTCTGATTTGTAACTGATTTTTATTTTTTAGCTATTTTTAATGAGAACAAGTTATAACTTGGCTTCATCCGTCACTAAGTCACTCTGGAGGTCTCTTGCTTTTCCCCCCCTTCTCCTTTTCACGGATATCCAGGGTGGCTTTTCCCAGATGGGATTTTTTTGTGTAACAATGGCTTATGCTGTGAGAGTGTCTGCAGAATCGGTGTGTTTGTAACAGAGCCACACATCTCAGCAAAACCCCTTCACACAGGTGATTTTGGTTCCTTGGTTGAGCACCACAGTTTGTGGGATTCATTTAACAACTCCCAGCTGATCATTTTGGAAAACTCAGGGGATGGAAATTGAAACCTCTCAGTAGCCATCCCAAAAAGTCATTTGGTGGTGTTCAGCATTCATGCTGAGTTTGCAATTCATATGCTGTATGTGAATGTGCTTTGTATCACCAGAGCCTTAGTACCCACCTCTAGTGGTCCCTTGAAGCCACCCAAGCATGGGCTGGCTTTGTGTGGCTGTGAACACAGAGCAGGGCCAGTTCTGCCCTAAATAGAAATATTTAGGGGGTAAGGCTTCCCTAGGGGTGTCATCTGGAGCAGCACTTTGGCTTTTATTTGTTTTTTCTCTTCTTATCACTAAGAATACAAAGAAGAAAGGTCAGTAACACACTTGCTGCTTAATTAGACTCTTTCTGATACTCTGTGTTCTAGAAAAGTGTTGGGTTAATGACCCCATGAGAACAAATTTAAATAAAGATTGGAGGAATTGAAACAAGATTGACTTCCCTGGGAATTTTACAAGAACATTCTCTAATCTATGTTCNGAAAAAAATAGTAAAAAAAAAAAGTGAGTGCACTACAGCCACTTAAATATTTAATTTGGATTTTATAATTCTAACTTTTTTTTTGCATATTCCAACACATAACTGAAAATGTTATCAAAATTATTAATTTTTAATTATTCAGTTTTAATAGCTTTTTGAAAAGTTTGCTGGAAGGTGCCAACTCGATGAATTTGAGAAAGTATTTTTTGCCACATCTGGGCGTGCACTGTTCTAATAATAAGCTGCAAACAAACCTTGAGGATGTGCCACTCTCTGTAATTTTTAACTTCTTCTCACTTATGGATTTTCATACTATATGCATACATTTCCATTTTAAAAATTTCTGCATGGTCAGCAACAGCATCAAAGAGAATTCTAAGTGGCTGAGAGTTGGCATTTTATTGCTTCCTTTAAGAAACCTGAAAACCAGGCAAAACTTCCCAGAAAGCTTGAAGATGGATTTGTATGAGCAAATGCTGTTCCAGCCTCTGATGCAACTGACGAAGGGCAGCATTTAAGTATCCATGGCCACCGTGCTGGGGTAGAAGACAAAGGTTTCAGTTTTAAAAGACTTTGTACACAACTCTACTCAAGTTCCTAAGTGATGCACTGCCACACCACTGCCGTGTATGCTGTTGCCAGTTTTCTTATCCTTCCCAGCTGAAAGTAAAATAAGCATTTTGGAAAGAAGCCGAATTAAACCTATACCCAACAATCAAACAGGCAGCAGACGGCCTCAGCTTTGAGTGCAAATACAGCCCCTTCCAAAAGATTTAATTTTGTGGAAATTACAGGCTGAAGTGTTCTAAACAGACACTCTGGCCCGTGCCCGGTTTGCATTTTAAATAGAGGCGTGGGCTGCATATTCATCTGAGTTACAGAAGTTGAGTGTTCAGCTTTCAGGACGTTTACACCGAGCACTTTGTGCTGGCAGCTGCTGCACCACATGCAGAGCACTGATCTGTAGAAGTGCCAACAAGCCCCACCAGAATCTCTCAGCGCTAACATGTGTAAACAAGTTTGGGACATCGCAACTCCACTCCTCCCTCCAGTTCCTTTTTCTTGAAGAACTGAGCTTTAAATACCCAACTTCAAATAAAAATTCAAGGTATCGAGCACTTCCCTTTACCGTGACCTAGATCTTCTGCTGTTTCTTGTGTACACACTATAGAGTTAAACATAACTCCAGGGTCAGGCTGTTTTCCCTCTTATTTTCTGTGGAGTACCAGACACGAACTGTAGTTTCACCTTTCTCCTGGTTCATAACCAGAACTACAAGATACTTGATTTAAAGGTGCAGTTGTTCCCTGACTGTATAATACCACATCCTGTACCCTCTCTCCTCAAAGCAGCTTTCAGCCCAGGAGTGAGACATGAGACGACAAGTAGAGAAACCAGGCGGGGCAAAGTAATCCCTCCCTCCAGGGGGTTACCACCAGGGGGGCAAGAACTACTCACAGCACAAAAGAAAGAGCCATTTGAAAAATAATATGGAAAGAAAAGAAAAAAATAAGAAAGGGTCGTGGGAAGCTTCCTTCCAACTGTATTGAGCCACAAAAAGAGAGAGCGCAGTGCATTGTTTAAGAACAGCTCAGCAGACTTAAGAGCAGCAGCACTCGCATAGCAGCAGATAACCCACAGTGACCCTTGAAAGCACAAAACCCTGAAACCAAAAGGAAGCCAGTGTGAAACACGTTTGGCTGCTGCAGGTGAGACCCAAGTTTTGACTCATTTCTTCCAATTCAGCCTACTCCTGCCTCCAGTCAGCGACTCCCTCGTACCAGCCAAGAGCACCCGGGCACCTTCGTGTCGGAACCACATGCCACGGGGTGAACCGGGCACAGCTGAACCCAGTTCTGCTTCAGCCTTCCAGCGCACCTGGGCTGCGTTTAGGAAAGGTGGATTTTAAAAACAACCCAATCAACCCAAACAAGTTAAAACGCGTGAAGAGTCACCTTAGTCTCCTCTTCTCCGCGATGGGCATCGGGTATTCCCTGGCAGGGCACGTAGCCTCCTCCTCTCCATCCTGCTCCAGCGGCCGCAGCTCCGCCCGGCGGGTGGCGGCGGGTCCGTGCGGGCGCTCCCGAGTCCCGCCGCGCCTCCGCCGCGCCGCCTGGCAGCTGGGCAGCTCCTGCAGGAAACCCACAGGTGCGGCTCCGCGGGGCTCCTCGGCCGGGAACAGCCCTGCGGGGGNGGTGGCTGGGTGCTATAAAAACTTACAGACTTTGAGACTTGGTCATAAGCCCAAACTCTCAACTCTTTCTGACTGACTGGATCCAGTGGCACAGGCTGCAGTAGAAACAACACTTCTTTACCCTTGAATGTGAAAACTCAGTGTGACCTGGAGCAAGCAAAGTCAGTAGGCGCTGGATCTCTTTTTATCACAATGAGGGTGGGGTTTGTGTTAAATTGTAGTAAACATCTCAGAGAGACTTATTTCTTGGAATGATCCTTGTCTTTTGTGTGAAAATAACAGCACATATGACAAAAAAGAAATTGGAACCTTCAGTAGTTTCAACAGCATTACATGGTGGGGGGGGGAAAACATAATTTCTAGCGTTTCTTATTGTATTCTACTGGTAGCTAAATGGATAAACAGATTTTTCTGAACATTCCTCATCCACTTTGTCATAATTTTAAAAATGAGCTGTTATTGTTAGGTTTCAGAAAGCTAAATTAGACATAAATGAGCATGTTTGTTCTGTTACCCATGTGTCACTTCAGCTCAGGTATGTTGTCTTCAAATTGCTGTATTAGCAATAAGAATCTGTGTGGGTAATCTGTTCTTAAACCATAAAATGTTATTGATAAAAATGTAAGTTGCTGAAGTAATTTGCATGCGCATATTTATAATCTGTGTTACCAGTAGAGGTAAAAGATATATCTTAAGGGGAATTGTTGTGCAATACAGAGACATGGAATTAGAGCATAGCAACTTCCTTATTGCACTGAATGACTAAAAAAAACAAATAAAGAAACCTGCCTTGTAGGTGTTCTTGCTTTTGTGCTGGTAGGTTGGTCTTTGACAATTAGATTTGATGATCTCAAAGGTTTCTTCCAATCTTGATGACTCTGATTTGTAACTGATTTTTATTTTTTAGCTATTTTTAATGAGAACAAGTTATAACTTGGCTTCATCCGTCACTAAGTCACTCTGGAGGTCTCTTGCTTTTCCCCCCCTTCTCCTTTTCACGGATATCCAGGGTGGCTTTTCCCAGATGGGATTTTTTTGTGTAACAATGGCTTATGCTGTGAGAGTGTCTGCAGAATCGGTGTGTTTGTAACAGAGCCACACATCTCAGCAAAACCCCTTCACACAGGTGATTTTGGTTCCTTGGTTGAGCACCACAGTTTGTGGGATTCATTTAACAACTCCCAGCTGATCATTTTGGAAAACTCAGGGGATGGAAATTGAAACCTCTCAGTAGCCATCCCAAAAAGTCATTTGGTGGTGTTCAGCATTCATGCTGAGTTTGCAATTCATATGCTGTATGTGAATGTGCTTTGTATCACCAGAGCCTTAGTACCCACCTCTAGTGGTCCCTTGAAGCCACCCAAGCATGGGCTGGCTTTGTGTGGCTGTGAACACAGAGCAGGGCCAGTTCTGCCCTAAATAGAAATATTTAGGGGGTAAGGCTTCCCTAGGGGTGTCATCTGGAGCAGCACTTTGGCTTTTATTTGTTTTTTCTCTTCTTATCACTAAGAATACAAAGAAGAAAGGTCAGTAACACACTTGCTGCTTAATTAGACTCTTTCTGATACTCTGTGTTCTAGAAAAGTGTTGGGTTAATGACCCCATGAGAACAAATTTAAATAAAGATTGGAGGAATTGAAACAAGATTGACTTCCCTGGGAATTTTACAAGAACATTCTCTAATCTATGTTCTTTTTTATTTTTTTTTCAGTTGAGAAAGCTTTTGAGACAGTGGGAAATGTTTCAATAAATCTTATGGACCACAGCAATCCCAGGTGGAAAAAGAGGAAGACAGGCATGCTGAGGTAGAGAGAATGGATGATTCTGTGGTAAGTTCTCTTGTGTGTTATTTGTCCAATGTACCTTATTCACAAAAGAGACAGCTCTCAGCCTGTGCTGAGCATGGAAGCCAGTGCTGTATACTGTTTCCCAGGATGCTGGAAACAGCCTGTCCCATCTAGTAACACCATTTCCAGGACACCTTTTCTTTCATATGGTTTCTCTTCATAATGCTACAGCTCAAAAATGCTTCTAAATGTTCAGGGAAGTTCTGAGTCGTGGTTTTAATTTGGGGGGGATCTCCTATTCCACTACCCTAGTGCTCTGGGCTGTGGCCTGTGCAGCAGGCAGGCAGCTCTGGATCAGTGCAGGAGATCTGCACACAGGTCCTCTGCAGTCATGCCAGGAATGTTGCTTTGGGCAAAATGTCATCTTAAAGTAGTACTAGAAAACTTCACTTAAGTCTATGTAGAATGGGTCAGATACAGGATAAACATGTTTTACACAGTTTAGGAGCTGGAAAGGCACTAGGCATTTGGTAAAAGTGCTGTTACACCAACACAGCTTCTGAACATAGAACAAATTGATTTATTGCCAGTTCCTCATTGGCTCTAAGCCAAAGGTTGACAGGGGTGTTTTTCATTTTTTTTGTTTTCTAATCTTGCTGGCCAGAGAAGTTACTTAGGAACAGTTGCTAGAACTTTTAAGATGTGTGGTTTTCTGGGGACATAAAATGTGCCAAAATGTTGTAACAAGCTGTATCAACACAAAAGCAGCTGGGGATCTATAATTCTGTATAGTATTGGCAAAAAGAAAAAAGGTAACAGGCAGGCCACAAGTCTGGGACAGCAGAGTCAGTCTTGTCCTTACCTTTTCTCTCTTCATCTGTGCCCATCCCAGTGATGGCTGTTCGGCCCCTCGTCCAGTTTGAGGATGCTCCCCTTTCCAGAGGATGGCATTAGTCTTCAAGAGGGGCCCTGGACACAGCCTGGCAGTGACTATTCTGTGGTGGGTGTGCCGGGGTATCCCTGAACCCAACTGCAATGGAGTGAGAGAAGGTGATGCAGGCATCCCTGCTGAGCAGCTCTGGGACAAATTCCTGCAAGAGGCACCACCACAGCACTTAGTTGACTTCTCTGTTTTGCACCCTGCCTGGTGCTCAAGTATAGCTTTGTCCAATTCATAGTTTTTTCCCACCTCTGTGCGAAATGGGAAGGAGGAGAGAAAGGAGAAAGACAGGAAAAATCAGCATCTCTGTGTGACTTAAGGAGAAGTTCCTTCTGACCCGTGCAGAGCACAGGAAGGGCTGGTATTAAATTCCCCATCCAGGAACTGCTGATTGCTCTCTTTATTACCATGAATTAATTTTTTCACCCTTAGATGAGCGTTTCTTTAGTGCAGGTAAAAATATGTGAGGTTAAGATGGTTCTTTATCTCTGCTCTGCAAATGATTTATCCAGGGATAAAGGTAACACATCCTGTGTGTGAACAGCGTTTCTCTGTCCTTTTATTGTGCTGTTATTGCAATCCCGAGCCCAAAGAAAGCATGGGGGAAGGAGACTGAACATTCTGGAGCTCATACAGAAATACAGCAGCGTGTTCCCCGGCAGGTAACAGTAAAGAACTTCGCGTGCTTGTTTTTCTTGTCTCTCTCCGAGTGCACAAGCAGGATCTCAGCTCCCCCTTTCCAGCGGTGCAATTCCTTGCACAGCCCGTTTGTGGGGAAGGGAAGCAAAGCAAAGCATCGGGGGCGGGACCCGGACCCGGGCCGGGAGGAGCCGCCGGCGGGGCGGGGAGCGGTGCCGGTGCCCGGGGCACCTGGCGAGGGCGAATCGGGGCCAGGCAGCCTCTCCCGGCGGGCAGGTAAGCGGCGGGGCCGGGCGGCTCTGAGGCTGTGCCGTCCTGGAGCGGCTGGGAAGGGCCGGGAGGCTGCGGGGAGCGCTCTGGGCAGGGTCCGAGCTGGGGCTGCCGTCCGGTTTCTCCGCGCACCTGAGCTGGAGGAGCCACCCGGAGCCCTGGGCAGGTAGCTGCCGCTTAGCAGGTGGCCGCTGCTAGTTTGGAGAGGTGGAACCGTAAGGGTTGGACTGCGGGCGTGTTAGGGATGTACTCGGATCTGCTCTCTGAAGGGTGAATAGCCACACGGCACGGTGCCCAGTCCTTGGTGCCAGCCCTGTTGCGCCGCATCTCGCAGCTTTATCGCCCCGTTAGTCACGAACCAGCTTCCCCTGCCTTCGGCTGGAAGGACTGGTCCCAGGGGGGATCACCAGCCACATGTGTCCCTGATGGATTCAGTGTGAGGTGTGGCACCGGCCTTGCTGGGATCACCAGCCTGCAGCGTGACATCTTGCTTTCACTTCAGTGTGGGATGCATGTTGGTGTCTGTGAACTAGTGAATGGATGTAGCATTGTATTTTCCAAGTAGCAGGTTGTGAGAGTTTGTTTACAATAAGTAACAGGAATTTATATTAAATATATGGGGGAAATCTCAGGTTTAAGTATTCATGTTCTGCGTGGTCAAACATTGTCACTTCCTCAAAACACACAGAATTACTATTTTACCTACAAAGACTGAAATGTTTCTATGCAGAAGATTGAGTATACATCTAAAAGCCAAATCTTCATATCCAGATTTTATTGCAAAGTCGCTGTCCCTTAGCAATGCTCTGTTAATTAAGTGCACCTACAATCAGTGGTACAGCATGGGAGTTGTGCTGGCTTCTGCTTCCACTGACCCACTGTCACCACGGCCTCCTCTGCCAGCCCCGGGGCCCACAGCAGCCTGATGTGCTCTGTGTGGCAGAAGCAGCCAGGCAGTAGCTCTTAGAGCTGTGCTCAGGGTGTGATAGTTCAGGTGTGGCTGTGTGTCACAGTCCCTGCCTGTGTGACACAGCCCTGACACAGGGCAAGGATGGCACCAGGCTGCTGGTGCTGGGCAGTGTACTTGAAATGGCACCTGTTGCTGGTATGTCAGTATTCCAACCAAAGCAATTGATTTCAGATTTTTTGTTTATTTTGGATTTAAGTCTTTTGGTGTTTTGTTGGTTTTTTTCCCACCAGAGTAAGTTTGTCAGAAGGGCTTCTACTCTTGCTGTGGAAGTGGTAAAGTGCTGAGGTGGTGTGGCATGGATGTATGAGCAGATATAACAGGAACTAGAACTTGACAGTGGTGTTCCTGTTCACAGTTTTGTGAGAAAGCCTCTAATTGAGGCTTGGATAGTCCATAGTGGCTTTTGTAAGTTCATTGCAGAATAGAGCCTTAACATAGTAACATGCTACAATTCATTTTAATGTAGCTGCATTTTGTCTGAAAAAAATCATTCAGATTATGTGAAATTTTTTGTCCAACAATTTGAATACTGCATATAAAGATTTTTGAAGAGTTAGGAGAAACCTATGACAAAACTGGTTCTCTCTGATATTCTCCAGTCATATTCTGATTTCTTAGTTTACATATCAGAATATTGTGAATACCTTTTGTCTTCCCTCAAAGTCCTCTTAAATGCTGCCTATGCAAATAGTAATGAGATGACAATATCCTTAACAGGAAGTTAAGCCAGAAATAACAAACAGAACAATGCCCTTTTTCAGTCCAACATCATTGTGTATGTTTAATACCCTGTTATCTAAAATGATCATATGTGTAGTCTTCATAAGCTTTTCCAATTGAACTGGTGAATGAGACTCTTGTAACTGATACTGCTCATTAAAATACAATTTGAAGGTTGCATTTAAACTGGATAGGTATCCATTGCAAGTGTAGAATAAACAGAGCTTTCTTTTAAGGCAAAATGTCAGAACTGTTCTAGTAAGCAGCCTCTCATGCCTCTGATAGACCTGGTGTGGTAGACTGCCTTTCCACTGAAACCCCAAAATTAAGTCCAACCAGGTACTCAGAAATTGCTCCTTTATTTTTTTTTTAGGCAGTTACTTCCTTTAAATGCAAGTAGCTGGTAATGTTAGTTAATTGACTTAAAAAACTTGTTTTGCAGAGCAAGATTTAGTCCTGCTAAATGCCAAGAACGTGACAGTCTGCAGTTTGGAAATTTAGTCACAAGACTGACTTGCATTGATATGAAGTGATTCTTGGTTTAGTTCTTTTTTCCCCTGTAATGCTCAGACTATGAGCTAGGCAATGTTTTTCAAGTATTAAAGAAATAATGCAGAGTTCCATTTCTTATTCTTGCCAATCTTGCCTCTCTGTGCCAGGTACACTGTTCTTGTTCTTCAGTTCCCTGTTTCTAATTTTAGTAGTTATATATCCCAGTGCTCATAATTTTCTCAATGAATTAAGTTTGCAACTTCTGGTCAGAGTTAAGAGAATGAAAGCAGCAAACAAAGAGAGAGTTTCTCCCAAAGGGTTCTCTGGGGAAAAGGATTAGATCATGCTAAGTCCTTGTCATATGTACTTCAGTCCATAAGAATTGTGATCCCGTGGGGCCTTTTGGGTGGAGAAGCAAGGATGTGTGTGGCAGATTAGGGATAGTACTATGAATTTCACAGAATTCATGAAGTATCTGAACTTTCAGCCACTGCCTTTGAGCAAAAGCTCTGAAGTGTGTGCCAGGTCTTTACGCCACTTTATTGGACACTAAAATTTAAATAAGTGTTGTAACAATTTTTTGAATGTTTCACAGACACATTTATAATAAAGATGACTAAACTCATTTGAATTGGAATCCTGCTTGAGACACTGCAAACATGATGTAGCTGGCAGTCCTTCTCCAAAAGCCTTGCCACAGGTGATAGAAGGGATTAACTTGCAAAAAAAGTGAACAGGATAAAAATACTGTAGTCTTACTATATTGGGGGGGAATTACAAGACGAATGTTACATGGAAAGGATAAGGCAAACAAGGGAGTAGGTGCAAAAAAAAATGGATAAAGAGCAAATGAGGAGCACAGCTCATGATGCTGAGACAGTGGGACAGCCAGCTGAAGGCAGAGATGGCCTGACAGTAGGATGTTCCCTGTGTCACACAGGCACTCTCCTGCCTGCCTGGCTGCTCTCTGTGCCACACGCTCACCAAGAAGGGCTGGGGGGACAGGGAGAGTGGGATCTGAATTCTGGTGGGTAGCACTGCACTGTAGTACATTGGTTTGAGTTCAAGATACTGTTGGGAGAGACAGCAGCACTGCCACTGTAAGGGGAATGCTGGCACTCCCTTTCCAGTTTAGTTACCTGTCCTTTCCCTATGCAGTGGGAAACAAGTCTTCAGTGCTACCGTGTATTATCTGTCACTGGGAAGATCTCTTGTAGCAGAGGCACAGTTCAGGTTGCTGAAATGGATTAAAGATCTAAAATAGGAGAGTTGGTGTTGGTTCCGGTAACTGACCATGCTGACATCAATAAAAGCACAGTGGGAGGCCTGTAAGACGTGGCATTTGTTGGTGCAGGTTGGGTACTTTGGCAATATGCAGTAAAGGTAAGTGGCTTTCACTTCTGTGTATGACTCGTGCAGGTTTTGTTGCAATTCAATTAAAAATGAGGTTTTCTTGAGTGAAGTGTTCAATTAGTGTCGATTCACAGGCCACCACAGCGTCCTGAGAGGCTTCCCTGGTTTGTTGCAGCAGTGTTGGGACTGAGGCAGTGGAAGAGTAGTGGTCAGTACTGGAACCTGTTTGCTGATGCAGCATGTGGAACTCTGGCTTGTCTCAGACTGACTTTTGGCTTCCAGAAATCAGTCTGTGCAGTCATACTTTATAAAACTAAATTATCTTTATGGAAATAGAGCACGTTCAGCTTTCTGAAGAATTTCTTCCATGAGTTCTGTTCCTTTCATTTAGTGTTATTAAGTTATTTATGTTGTACTTCTGGAATTTACTGTTTCTATTCCTCTTCAAGATGTGTGTAAGTAATGAAATCCTTACGTAATCCGTTTTACTGAGGGATTACAGGTAAAGAACTTGAAGGTCTAAGTGGCTTTCCTGAAACTTGATGCCAGGACGAAGTGCTATTTTGGCAAGACATTTTTGTTTGATTACATTTGAAATGAGGATTAGTGTCTGTATTAGAGAATTACCTGTACAGGAAGGGATGAAACTAACCTGGAATATTTTATCAAGGCTGTTGGTCTGTGATGTGAAGGCAGTTATTTTTCTGGGAAATGGTCCAGAAGTTTGAGTCTGCATTGCTTGGAGTTTCCTGTTCTGTATCGTTACAGTGTGTTGGAATGATTTACGGGGAAAGCACCCATTCTCCACCTATCCTTTAATTTATTTACATATCAGTGATTATTAAACCCACTGATCTTAAGCCCTTCCATACTCCAGAGGAGTAACACAAGATTTGTCCAGTTGATTGGTGAAATCAAAAAGCGTAATCCACAAATGGACAACACTCTGCAAAGGGAAGATTTGTCAAGATCCTGCTTTCTATCTTTCACAAATGACCTCTATTCTTCAGCTTTTTTTTTTCCTTCTGGAGAATAACTTTTTAAAAGAAAAACTAAGTCTAAATGTCATAGCTGTTCCTGGAGCTATGATTTACTGCCTCCCATCATAGGTCAAAAAGAAGAAAGATGTTTTAGTTTGAGCATTACCTGCTTTGGGTTCTTTCCAATGAACTATGATCTGAAATGCATAAACTGCCAGTCCACCAAACCAAACCTGTAGTGTAAACATTTGATTTGATAAAAAGAGTTTCTCATGATCTTTGGGCTTGGGATGGAGGAAGTGGGTGGCCTGACCTGCCACTTGTATAGCCTTGGCATCCTACCTGTGCCCCCTGAGCATGTGTGTTCATGCACACCTCCCTCCCTCCTACAGTGCTTATGTTCCAGGTAGCACAATAATCTGTGAGTGACTCCAGTCAAGAACCATTTGTGTTATCCATGTTCATGCTCACTCCATATGCCTCAAGATTTGGAATCTAAAGCTGTCAGGTAGCAAGAGGTAAAAAACACGTGTTTTATTTGGGATTGAAATGCAAAGATTTGAATTTGCCTCAGGGAACATAGAGAATTTATTTAAAGTCCTTAAAACTTCGTGGGTGGAATAAAACCAGAGTGGTTTCAGATGCTGGGTTCACTGTTAGACTGTACATGTCCCTATGGATTTTCATAGTAATCCTGGCACACAGTGCATGTAAGACTCAAAGGAAATAAAGTGAATAATGATGAAACCAACAGAAAGCCTGTTCTGGGCTTTTTTGAGTCTCTTAGCAAGCCTTTGTGGATAAGCCTAGAGGTCTTTCAAATGAGCACGAGAGAGGAGTGCTGGATGTGTTGTTCAGTCAGGCTGATCTGTTTTGGTTGGTTGATGCTATTGAGTTGATAGGGATGGTCAGTGTGTTCTGCTAGCTTGTTTCTGGGTAATGCTGAGCCTACATGACCCACACACTTCCATTAAAATATCTGTTCTCCCCACAGCTTGAATGAAGACCAGGTAAGTTGATGAGCTGTTCAGATGAATGCCCAGCTTTCCAGCTGCCTTGCTGGCAGGCTTCCCAGCTTTCTGGATGGCTGAGTCCAGGGGAGTTGGGTTCCTGGGAAACCAGTTAAGAAAATAGAAAATGTAGTTTTGCACACTCTTCAAAGGGCATTGTCTCAAAATTTTCTTCCCCTGAGAAAGTAATTTTTTTTCTCTTTAGCTTTTCATTGTAGTTTGAAATGTTAACCACTCTTATAGGGGGTGCTTAGTTTTCCAAGCAAGTCTTTGAAGAAGACTATGATTCTTTTCTGAGAATCACTTCCATGCTTTTTAATGGAGTATAGGGACAGAATGTACTAATGCCTGAAGAGATTGTATAGAAGTTCAGATATATTCTAAGCAGGTTCTCAATAGATCACCAAGAGCTAAATGGTTCCTGTCACAGAAAAGCTACCTCTCAGGAGATTTAAACTTCTCATGACTTTTATGTAAGAGCCTTGGATTCCCTGGGGTGTTTATTGGTTTTCTTTGGAGATGAGGAGAGGGGACTCTACTAGTTACTTTTCTGCCTTTGTGAGGATCTCACTCTGTCTCTCTAGGTGTGAAATTGTTGCCTGAAAAAACAGAAGTTTCACCTAGGGAAGATGTGTTTATGGTTTCTTGTTGTCACCAATCACATGCCATTGTTTGCAGCAGGGAGAGGTGATGCACCATGTATTCACATTGCCTGGAATGCTTTTTTACTGCATGTGCTGAATAACTGGGCCTCATAGCGTGATTCATCATGCTGTAATCAAAGTGTAGTCAGTGCTCTGATTAAAAGGCAAGACCTTGAATTCAATCAGTCACTCGCGTTTATGTGTTTATCTCTTTGCAAGTCAGCATGCAGAACCTGAGCAATGTTTTACAACTATGTCACACTGTGAGGTTTTAGACTGTGTTCCAAGACCTTTAGGCATGTAAACGACATAATAGTAACTGAAGAGCTGCTTTTGGCAGAACAAGAAGATTTTGAGAAGCCTTCGCAAACTAGACACTGTATAATTGTCCATTTTGAAGACTCTTTTCATGTGCTACTTTCTTTGCTGCAGTGAAAAATCACAAATAAAATCCACTGCAAATAGAAAAGTTGGTTGAGCCTGTACTGTGAAATGAGATTCAGCTCTGCTTTTCTAGGAATGGAGCCGAAATAAAAATAGGGTCTGATGGGCTTTGCCAGATGTGCCCTTATCATTTATTTTTTCCTTCCCTGCTGTGGAATAGCTTTGCCACCTGATGAAACTTGGCATGGTGCCTGTAAGAACTAATGCTAAAAATTGCTTCCTTTTTTAGTGTGGGTATGATTTTATGATTGATTGCAAAAACTGCCTGTTTAATTTGGATTCTTTTTTTTTTAATATAACATTCCTTTTTCAGTGACCTACCTTGACTTCCATTTGTTAAACTCTGACAAGTCTGGTTTGTGTAAGACTGAAATGGAGCACTCTGTAAAAAATGCAAACCCAACACATTTACTGGACTGAGAAATTGTTAGAAGAGCCCTCCTCAAGAATGAGTCTCTGAAAACTGTCAATTCTGTACAGAGCTGTGGTCCAGCAGGTCCCTTGTTCACAACTAAGGCTTAGAGATGCATTGCTAGTGAGGAGGAGGGCACGCTTCTCCTCTTTGCCTTTGGAAATGTGGTAAATTTTTGGAGAAAATTTGTGTATTTGGCTCTCCCTATTTAAGGAGGAGAGAGGGAACTTATTTTTTTCTTAATATTTTGGACATGCTTTTAAAACCTGGCTGAATTTTCAGTGTTGGGGAAGGCTTTGGTGATGCTCCAGTTCCTTAGATTTGTACAGAGCTTACTACAGAGAAATGTTAGTTCCCATTTTACCTGCAACTTCTGATGGACACCAACTTCCTGCTGGGAAATAGCATGAAGTTACAACCATTTCTGATTTATATTCTTTCATGTTATTTGTTAGTGGGTTGGCAGAATCTGAGTTGCTAAAATGGAATTCTTTCCTTTTCATTTTTTATGTACGTGCATCTGTTTTGTAATCAGGTCTGTAATCAGTCTTCCCATTAACAGACTAATGAAGCAGTAGAGGCAAAAATAAGGAAGATTTCAGCCTTCAAACAAAGGACTTGTCATGTCTTATCATTACAATGAAGCCTTTGAAAATCCAGACTACCACTTCTCAGAGACATTGGAAATTGATAGAAGGTGAGTTTATTTAATTTTGCTCTGTAACTGTGCCATAAGAAATTAAATTACTCATCTGCAGGAGAAAGTTTTTTTCCAGAGTTTTAATTCATGGATTTATTTTAATCCCTCCTTTATGCTTTAATTCTCACACACACATTTTTAAAGTTCTACCAGGAAGGCAGCATTCAAATGAAACAGTATTTTACTGTTTACGTATTGGATGAATCTCAGTAAAATGTACTTAAGGCATAGATTATAGATACTTTTTAGTTCCAGTAATTTTCACAATGGATACCCTTGTTTTCCAAGCAGCTACTCCTCTTTAGGCAGAGTCTAAGCTGAGGTCAGGTGGAGAAGAGTTTTAGCTTTTCTGATTCAGTTGATGACCAAATCAGAATTACCGTGTTGGAGTTCTAAATACAAAATACCTCTCAGCATCACAGTTTGGTTTTTAAAGTATTCAAATTTGATGATAATAGGTAGCAAATTATTAAGAATATCTATTGAGAGTTTTTGTGACATTAAGGTTTTCCTTTTTATTGCTTACACAGGAGGAGTTCTCAAATGAATCCGTTCTCTCACCAAAGCCCCTATGGTCCTTCAGTGTGTGGTTCCTATGGAGAACACAGCGGAAGAGCCCAGAACTACCCTGTGGCCATACCAATGGACTCCTTGAGACCTGGCTCTGAATACAGAGAGGTTTTGCCAAGCAGAAATCCACATGGAAATTTCACAGGTATGCAATTTCTCATGTGACCAGCTTATAGAAACATTGGAGCAAATGACAACTTGCTCTGTCCTGAGGGAGTACTGCAGCTCTGCAAAGCTCAACTCTGTGTTATATTAACAGATTCATGGGCTGTATGTTGTATTAACAGATCAGTAAATACTGTCTTGTATGGACTGTGTAAGTTGTTGCTGACTAGAATGTACATTGGGGCGAGATGTGGGAGTTTTGCTAAGGGAATAGGTGGTTGTGTTTGCAGCAGAGCTGTATTTGGTCACAGGGCTGGTATTGTGTCCATAAATAATCCACAGCAGTAAATAACTTTGTGTAATTCTGATTCCCTTCAATAGACAATCTTTCCTTTGAACCTGAGCCAGAACTGGCATATGCCTCACCTTCTACCTTCCATCTGCTGGATTATCCCTATAACCACAGAACTTCCAGTGGCTCAGAAGGTAAGGATTGTGGTGCATCACAATATTGCACCTCAGTCTCGCCCTCCATAAAACAATGTAAATATTTAAAAGCCTTCTTGTTCAGGTATGAATGCCTTCACATAATAAAAGGAATCATAAAACATAAATTGTCTTTTACTATCCTCCGTTTTTTGTTGTAGCTGAGTTTTTCAATATCTTTCTGAAGATGCTTATCTTTCTTTCATGGAAGATATAATGCTTACCCATTTTAACCCGAACTTCCTTTAAGTGGGTCAGCTCAGTTTCTTTCCCAGCATGTATCTGAAAAATTGCACATGGTTACCAACCACGACCAGGAAAGAAGTGAGTGGGGGAGTATGTGTTTGCATGTAGGTAGTAAGTTGGAAGAGTAGTCCTTTGTTTCTGTGAAAGTGAAATTTGAATTTCTTAAGTCAGTTTGTCAGGACTGCCTGGGTGGGTTTACTAAAGAATGTGTTGTTTAGATAGCTTTATTCGGAGACGCAACAGAAGACCACCTGATGAGACCTTTGTGGCTTCCTCCAGCATGTTTGAAGCACATCCAGTGTGCAATGAAGGTAGGCGTTTAGATAAGTCGTTCAGTATTTGATAGCATCTAGTACAAAGATGGTATGTTTGATACCGATCTTAGGTTATCACCAGAATTGCATGTACAGAATTGCATGTTCTGTGGTTGTGGGGACAACTTGGGTTTGTGTTAATGCCAGTGATTAATATTTTATACTTTCCTAATACACTTGGAACCCATGACAAATGAAGCACAGTACAGTTTGAATGTGAGTTGTAGAAAGAAATGCTAAGGTCTTTATTAGAATTTGTTTACCCAGCTAATGGATTGTTTTCAGCCACTGTGTCTGGAATTAGCATCAAATTTCAACTGTGTGAAAACTGTTATTGCCAAGTATTGCAGTTCTGTCTATTGCATAGGGAGTGCTAAGTTTGGGCACTAACATCAACTGAAATGATAGAATAAATAAAGTTTAGCTTTGTAGTCAATATGTAGCATCATAGAAGTTAGCTATCAAACAGTGATCAAGCAATGGAGCAGAATCTAGGAGTTTGTCAGTATTTTATTTTCCTTTATATTGCAGCTCTTTGTGTAAACATCATTGCACTACTTGCATCTTTATTAGAGTACTGGTGGAGCTGAAGGTATTCTGGGCACTTGTTACACCTTGGTGGCAGTGAAAATGGGGGATGCTGTTATATCTATTTCAGGCTGTGTATAAAAAAATTACTATTAGTATCCCAAAATTTTGGTTTTTATTTGGTTTGATGCAGAGGAAGATTTGATTGGAAGTCTTTCAAGAATGCCCACCAGTGAAAGGATTAAAGCAATTCAGAAGATGCCAGAGACCATGAGAAAAAAGAGAGAGATCAGGTAAAAAAAAGAAGTTTATCTGTTTTGCTTTACAAACATTATACTTGTAGCAACATCTAGCTGTCAAGGATGGGGATTTGCCATCTGCTCAGCTTTGGTTTGTCACTTTATGACAAAGTACTTTTTAATGCACTTTTTAGAAGTTAACATCTTGGAAGGGAAAATGATTTAAAGATGGAGATGAGAAGACTCTCTCATGGTAATATAAAACAGAATATCAGGGTCTTGAGATTCAATTACAAACGATGACTTAAGATTTATTTTCAAAGGAAACTTGGATGTTGGCCATTGAAAATGGAGAAGAGACCAGAGTCTCAAACATCCTTTTGTCTCCTCAGAGAATATATTTAAAATTTGTTCCCATTGTGAGTTAGTGGAGGGGTTAGAGCATGTTGTCAAAGCCTGGACAAGAGCCATGGTATCAGCTGATATAAAAAGAACCAGCAAAAATGTCTGTTTTGTTAATTCTGTTCATGTGCACATGTGTGAAACTGTATTTGCAGAATCTTCTTTGGCTTCTTGTTTCCATTACAACTCATACGATAATGCTTGTCACCCCCCGCCCTGCTCTTCCACAGAAATAAAGTTCTTACAGAAATAACAAAAAACTCAAGGCACCGTGGTACTCAGTGTTCCTGCTGTACACACTGCCTGCAGGGAACAGCAGTGGTAAGTGTCAGAAACTTCTGTCAGTACAATGGAGCAAACCACTTGAGCTGCAATGTTATCTCTGTCTCCAGAGGAATCTGGTGTCTTGCTCTGTGTTACTTAGCAAAGAACCACTTAATTGCTGCAGTGTTTGTTAATAATGACTTGCACTATGGGAGCACTTAAGAACACCAGTTAAGCATTTTATGGTGCGTGAAGTGGGACAAATCTGTTCTTAACATCAAAATGAAACTGTAGAAAACGTGAGGCTTTATTATGTGAAATTGAGTCCTGTTTTCTCTCTGAGATTCACCTCTCTCCTCTTTTGCACTTCAGTCATTTCGGAGATTTGGAAATACCTTTTCGGAATGTTTTCGCCTACTGTGGGTATGGCACAAGGCTCTGAAGATCATTCGTGCTGAGTTTGGAACAAGCGTTCTTTCTTATTTTATTTTCTTGAAGTGGCTGCTATATTTTAATCTCTTCTCATTCCTCATAAACTTCGGTTTCATCGCAGTTCCTCAGTTTCTTGCAGCAGAACCAAATAACCTTTTGTTCACGGGTCTGGAGATATTCACCGGAGCTGTAAGTATTTAATGTAAATATAAATCTAATCACACCTGTGGGTTCATGGTAGAGAATGGGACAGGTCCCACATCCATTAGTTGGGCTTCAGATGATGATACTTTCCACCACTTGGAGGTGATAGCAACCATTCTGAATGATGTCCTTGTCTTTTCAGGGTTATTTTCAACAAACTGTACTCTACTATGGCTTTTACACCAATGCTACAATCAGTAAAGTAGAGAATGGTCCATCTTACAACATGCAGCTGGCCTATATTTTCACTGTTGGAATATATTTTGTCATCTGTTTTCTTATCCTATTGTTCAGGTAATCTGATCGAATTCTTATTTCCCTTATATTAAGAGGGAAAAAACCTCAGACAACAATAAACTACCTTGTCAGGAGATAGCAGCAATAATTACCTGTGTGTGTTTCTGTAAGTCCTTATTTCCAGGTGTAAGGTAGAAATTTCTGCTCAAAAGACAGTTTCCAGAAATCAAGCCTTTAATAGAGAAATTAAAAATAACTGTAAAATAATGAGACATGCAGAGAATCCCTCAACCAGTGAGTATCATGATCCCCTTTTGTAAGTTGTTGCTCCTAAAATAGTCCCTTATTGATAATGGCCTTCCAGAGGCAAAGATTGTCAGTGACTACTTGGAGAAGGAAATGAGAGGTTTTTTCTTACTTTAAAGTTTATTTTCCACATTGCCTTATGTGACATGCTCTGATACAGGTCCAGTAACCTTGGGATAGGATGGAAAAACTGACACATCTCCCTTATCTCCCTTCTTGCCCTGCTGTACAGATTTGATGTATTTCCCATGATGCATCTCACAAATTCAATTTTCCTTGCAGCATGGCAAAAACCTTCAGCAGGAACTTTGTTCAGCCTCAGACATACTCTGGGAATGCCAGCAAACTGCTCTGCACTTGGGACTTCAATATAACTAATGATAAAGCTGTGAAGCTGAAACAGAAGAATCTCAGCACACAAATAAAGGTACAAAGCTGACCTGCATGAGTCATTCTGCCTTATTTGTGTGTGCAGGTACAAATCTCTGGCAGAGTCACACAAGTGTGCCAGTCCTGTGCCTGAGAAACTTAAGTCTTCCTGACTCTTAAGTTTAATTTGGTTTAAACTCCTGGAGTTGTCTTAGCTACTTGTTTTCCTTTTCTCTTTAAGCTATATATAAATATTTGTATGCTTCTGTTCTACTGAACGAATCTCTGTGACTATTAAATATTTGCCAAGCAGAATATTTCTGCTGGTTTTTTTCCTTCCTGCTGTTTAACTGTTTTGTAGACAAAAGGAAAGCTGGTAATATTATCTGTGAAACATGACTTTTAGGATAGGAGCACAAAGCTGTCCAGTAAATGTTCCTAGAATATTACTCTGCCCATCTTCTAGAGAAAATCTTTTTCATTCAGTTTCTCAGGTAGTTACTTGAAGCAAGTTTTGCCTTATTCTGTTGACTAAGAAATTCTTTCATTGTTTCATTGCAGGAAGACCTCACTGAAGTAAACAGAGAAGTTCTAAGTTTCTCTGTGAAACAGAGAGTTGCTCGTCTTGCTATTCATCTTCTTTCTTGGTTTGCTTCCGTGGGAACAGCAGTAGCTGCTTGTGCTGGTGTTTATTTCCTCTCCATTAATAACCTCGAGGTAAGGACAGATTTTGCATTTTTCCACATGGGTATCTTACACTGAGCACAAACACTGGTCTCTTTGCCAGGAAGGGCCACAGAGAAGCAGAGCTGGTGTTCCTCCCAGTGCAGATACAAACTCTGCTGGACCTAAAAAGCTGGTTTGCAAAGGCCTTGCACCACTGGGACTATGGCAAGAGGGGTTTGAGCAAATCTCCCCCCTCTCTCCAGCAGCTGCTTGGCTGGGCCCCTGATTAGCTTAGGGGTACTGCAGCTGGTGACCTGGAAAGAAATAGCAAGAAGAAGCCTCAGCAAGTCCTGCCTCTTCTTTCCTGGGGGCTGCATTTGGGCTTGGGCTCCCACCCTCGGTGCCACCCAGTGTGGGCGAAGGAGAGAAGGTTATTGTGCTGCTGGCCATGAGCCCATAAAAGACGATGGTCTCTAACCTGAGAATGTACAGGGAGCTGTGCCATGGACACACCTTGAGGCAGCACTTTGGTTAAGGCTCTAATTTATGGTGATGTGATTGCATTTGTGTTTTGTTCTTTTTCCCCCCTCTCCAAGCTATTTCTGAAAGGGCATAAAAATGACCTAGAGAGCCAAGCTGCCACGTTGGTGCTACCTCTGGTTACATCTCTCCTCAACACATTCACACCATTCTTCTACTCATGGCTTGGACGCATGGAGAGGTTTCAGACTCCTGGACAGCAGATATATGTCACTATTGCCAGGTATTTGTTGCTACCACTACTTAGAGCTCTCTTTGCCTGAAGTTGTCTGACTCTTTGATACAAAGCTGTGTCTGGATGGTGTGGTGGGCAGTAGAGAGCTTTGCAAGAGAATTCATCTTCTCCAAATGCTTCTGTGCATTCACCTCTTCATGATTTACTTGTCTTCCATGAGTCTTCTGGAGTGTTCCATCTCTGCATGAGGATGAGGAATAGTTTCCCTCTCAGGTGCACTGTGACACTGGGCTTGGTTTTGTTTGTAGCATCTCTAGACAGCCCTGGGACTGTTGGCCCCTTCCCAGGAAAGGAAGGGAATTGGAGAGAGGGCTGAGGTTGTCTCACTTAGAGGCCTGGAATTAACACTGAATAACCCCTGATGTCCCTCAGACCTTCCTCCCCTGGGGAGCCCACACACCCCAGGTTGTTTAGCAGAGGCTTGTGCCAAGGTTGTTGTGCCAAGGTTGTTGTGCCCAGCTCCTCTTCTGCCAGGACAATAGCACAATGCCACACCTGAGCTCCAAGGAGAGCTCTTGTTAGTCCTGGTAGGTAACAAAGTGTAACCAGTGGTCATCCTGCCATCGTTCCCTCCAGTGAGCTTATAGACCAGCTGTTTGTTCACTTACTGTTACTTTTTCTTTTTAGAAATGTCATCCTGAAAATATCAATTGTTGGAATACTGTGCTACTACTGGCTTGACATTGTGGCTGCCTCCGAATCACAGGTAAAGTTTCAAAAGTACAAATCTTTGACTTACAGTGCCAGGTGGGGAACCACCTTGATAAGAGAATTGCTTCAGCAAAGAGAAGTACGGGTGGTGTCAGGGAAAACTGGGTTTGCCACTCTAACATTTTCTTATTAGCAAGTTTAGAGAAATGAACTGTAGGGAAAAATGAATGACCCAGCTCAGGTCTCAGCTGGTTGGCAGCATTGTTCAATGAGAAGTCAACTATGATTAGTCAGGCTGTTAGCATATATTTCATCAAGATTTCAGATCTTTGATCAAGTTTCAGATGCTCAAGCATTTGGGAACTATGTTAGAATTGCATGATTTTTGACTTCCAAGTATGTGTGTTTTTTTTTTCCCCTTCTGCTTCTTAAAGTGCTGGGAAACTCTGGTTGGCCAGGATATCTATCGTCTTGTTCTAGTTGACTTCATATTTTGTTTGCTTGGCTCTTTCTTTGGAGAGTTTTTAAGAAGGTGAGTACTGATTTTTCTAATCTTGTTTTTATTCAATACCCAAAGACATGGTCTGTTTCCTCCAATGTGAGAAAAGTCCAGCAGAAGCATGGCTGTGGCACCAGTGAAGCTTTCTCGTGTCTCCTGGGCATTCTCAGTATAACATGCCTTGTATATATTGCAGGTCCTCCTTAGGAGGTCAGTGTGTGTATCAGTCTACTCTCCCAGTGTGTCCTTTTCCCTTTGGGGATGGAAACACATTGTACTCTCATGGATATCCTGAGTGTGGGGTGACAGAACCAAGTGTCTCAAGCAGAAATCCATGTTTTCTGCATACTCACAGGCACACTGCTGCCTTTCCTTGTATGCCCCCCTGGAATTTTTTCCCTCTTAGTTAAGTCACTACTGAGTATCCACAAGTTTAAAATCTGATGTTAATCAGTCTTCTTAAGGATGTAACATGCCTCTCAAATGTAGAGGTCTGCAGCATGGCAAGTGAGAAAGTGTTTTGGACTGAATGTGAATACAGCTCAGCATGTAAGGAAAAGGTTAATTTTCTCCTGACATCTGCTGTGTGAACCTTCCTATTGCCATTACTTAGGGCTTAGGCAGCAGAATAGTTAAGTGCTTGCCAGCTCTACAGAGCGTTCAGGTTCCTGACCATACTTACATAGGAGATCCATTGTTTGCTCCTTGCCCATGAAGTGAACAGGACTGGTTTACAAGGCAGGATTTTGTTTTGTATTAATTTAACAAAAAGCTCACAATATTCAGAAGCCCCTGAAGGCTTTTCCTCCAGAGCTCTTGCCACTGTACTTTAATCTTCCTGTTCTTGTTGTGCTCAGATAGGAAACCATCTCCCAGCAAAAGGTTGCAGAACCAAAACTGCAGTGTCAGCTGTGATGAATGGCCTCCCCTAAGCTGGGCAAAAGCACCTGACTTAGAGCTGTGAAAGGTTAAAAGTACAATTGCTCAAACTTAATTGTATGTGTTCAGAGTAATCTCCTGAAAACCCAGTCCTGAAACATTGTTGATGAAGATGCAGTTGATAAGGTGGTACTGAGATGTGTATTCAAGGCACAGTGGAATAGTTACCAAAATCAATGTTGTTCTTGCTACAACAAGCAGAAACTGAACTTCCCCACCTCAGAAAAAAGAGGTGATAAAAAGGAATTTTTTGCCCTCAGTAGGAATCCTCTTAGTACTTTCTAACCTGTGTATGTGTCAACTACTTGCAACCGCAGTTGGTTTGAAGCAGGATATACTTCACATATATATGTATATAACGTGTATGTGTGTATACATATATATTTGTACATATGTGTATGTGAAGGGCATCAGTCTACAAGACTTTTTTTTTTTTTGCTTGAGGCTGGAAATTCTCAGGACCTGAAGAGCATGTTAGTTTTGTACTGTGACAACTTGACATTTCAGCTGCTTAAGCAGAAGCATACTTGTGCTCAAAGTAACAAATAGCTACTTACATTAGTAGAGATATATGCTGATTCAGTAACAAAGCTTTGTTTGTTGTCTTTTTTAACTGTGTGAAAAACATCCTAGGTCTTATTTCAAACCTGCTCTGTATTCTGGGAACTTGCTTTTGCCAAATTCTATTTCGTTTTTTGTGTTGTCTAATGAATGAGCTGTGGCTGCTTTGCATGAGATTAATGCAGCCTCTAAGTAATTTGTCATTGATGTTTGTATTCAGGAGGTTTTTTGCAGAGATTTCTACAGAGAGCTCTATCATTTAGCAAATGCTATTGTACTGTAGTTTTTGGTTTCCCCCCCCAGAATTATTGGAACTACAGTCTGTGTGAGCCTGGGGCAACCAGAATTTGATATCGGACGAAATGTTTTAGATTTGATCTATGCACAGACTTTGACCTGGTAAGTGTTACATTTACAGACAAAACTTTATTTGCACTTAGAAATACCATGGGACATTCTTATTCTGTCGTTTCTAGGTGCTTCCATCATGGGGGAAAGAACAAGATAAATGCCTGAGAGGTGACCTCTTAAGTACTTGGAAAGGATTGTGACTTGTCAATTTTATTTATAATTCTGTGGGTAATAACAATAACTTCAGTCAGTTTATCCAGTGGCCACCTGCTCTGGGAGAAACCCGATAGGTTCCTGCAGGAATATCCTGGAATTTGTTTACTTTCCCACTGGAATGACGTTCCTGTTGAAATAGTTTCAGTATTAAACCCTGGGAAAGATGCCTTATTTCTAACAATGAGTATGTTACTCCAATTATAAGAGAGTTCTGCAGATATGTATATGTTTGAAGTTGTATATTTTCCAAGGTGGACTTACTGTTACAGGATCAAGTTAACATAATCACATTTCCAGATAATTCAGCACTATCTGTATATGAAGTTACTGTGGTGGTTTTTTTGCTTTCAGTGCACTGAGAGTTGTGTGGTGAATAGTGAGGGTGTAACTTTTTTCTCTATAAATCCCTTCTTTTAGGATTGGTATCCTGTTCTCACCTCTGCTGCCCGGTATCCAGATGATAGCATTTTCTATAGTATTTTATGTGAAAAAGGTAACAAACGTTACATGTATTCATCATAAACTCGCCCTGTTCGAAAGCTGGGCAGAATTCATTGTGTTTAAGTGCTGCTTTTGGTTGAGACTCTGGGGTTTTGCATTTAGAGGAGCAGTTTGGTTGATTGGGATTTGGGGCGCGGGATTTGCTGTAAAGGAAGATTAGTTAGATGTACACCCTTCAGTTACAGACCTGTGAAACCTGAGAGGGGAAAAGGGTGTGGAAGGGTTATAGGAGGGGTTAAAAGCACAGTTAGAGAGGGGAGAGAAGAAAACAGTAAAATTAAGGGCTGAGGAATTAACAGTGGTTAAGAGCTATGTCAATATAGACACCTTGCCTGTGGCTGTGGCTTCGGGCTCCCATTTACTCCCCATCAATGCCCCTCTGCCAAGTTATCTAAGTGTAAGCAGGGTGATTCACCTAAAGGTCATGGTGGAAATGTCTTCCTTTGAGAACTGTCTCAGTCATATGACTAGGTGATAAGTTGTTTGTTAGGTCATTAAGCAGTTTGTAGTGTTGAATGTAGAATAAAGCTGTAGGTAGAAAGATGGACTCAAACTTCCCTGAAGTGTGGGTTTGCATATGCTGCAAAAGCAAATTCTACCCAACAGAGTCCTGAAGGGCCCATGGGAACCTCATTTTGCCTCTTGCTATTTAAAGACTGTATTCTTGAAGTTTTCTAAAACTACAGTATATCTATCAAACTCATATGAAAGAAATTATTGATAGAAACTTTTGATAGATGCCATTCCAACAATTTCAGTAGGATTGACTTCAACTGAGTTGAAGTGGCAGGTAAAGCCACTCCAAGAGTCCCTTCATCTCTTTAAAGGTCAGTCTAATGAGGAATTGCCAACCCCCTCGCAAAGTCTGGAGAACTGCTCAAATGACAACATCCTTCATATTCCTGCTGTTCTGCCCTTCCTTCCTTGGAGTCCTGTGTGTCATTGGAGTCACTGTCTGGAGGTATGGAAGATCATTGGCACTTAAGCCTACTGAATTATGCTGGGGGACCTGATCCCAGCAGAGGAATCTGCATTTCTCTATAGAAAAAGCTGTATTAATTGCTGATGGAAGGTTTCAGATGTCCATGAGATGTTCTGTACTCTGAAGATATGAGAGATGCTCAGTGAGCTTGGGACAATGTAGCTGAGTAACTTGTCCTATAAGGAAGTGGGAGGAGAACCAAAGTACCCTGAGAGCCCAAAGACAGCAGAGGGCTATAGCAAACTGATGATAATCTTGATGTACAAAATCACAGTATTAACAAAGTCATTGGTTAATATATAAAGCTTTAACTAGCTGTTTTTTCACGCTTCCAGGTTAAAACCTTCAGAAGGGTGTGGTCCTTTCAGAGGCTTGCCTTCTATGTATGCTGCGGTGTCTGAGTGGATACAGATACTGGAAAATTACACTGTCTCAAAATGGGTAGTGTGGATCTACCATAACTTAATTACAAGTGAACTTTTCTTCTTCATCCTCTCTGGCATTGTACTGTAAGTACCTGCTAATGAAAAGCACCAGAAAAAGGCCTGAAGTGGAAAAACTGTCAATGATATATAGCCATTCTTCATAAAATTGTGAAGTGCATTTTAAAGCATCAGAAATGGTTAATATATTGGAAATTTGTGTATGTGAAGTAGATAAAGAGGCTACAAAACCTTATTCCTTTTATGTTAGAATGCCAAAGCTCTTTACAAACCAGTGTCAAGCTGACCTGCAGGGAATTAGTGGAGTTTTGGGCCTCCCATTTTTGGGCTTCCTCTTTTTTTTTTCCCTTTCCTCCTTAGGGCTGAAAGGGTGTGGTGGTGCAAAGTAGCATGTCCAAGGTGCACACCGTAGGGGCAATGGTGGTGAGTGAGTTGCAGTCTCCTTCCAGCTGATCTCAGGTGAACTCACATTCTGCCACCTTGGCTGAAGCCAATTATTTTGGCAAAACCGGTGTGTGCACATTAAGCTTCATGTCTGCCGGTGGGGTTTGAAGCTGTAGCTGTGCTGCTGGGTATTTCCAGTGTGTCCAGGGGCACCTCAGAGCCCAGATCTGGTACCGTGAAACAACATCCCATTTGCTCTAGTGGGCCCAGGACTGGCCTGGAAGCAATAAGTGTTCCATGTTGTGATTCAAGGTCCATGTCTGTGTCCAAGCAAATGACACAAGGTTGGATAAGAGCAATAGTTTCCTGTTTATCTGAAATGCACCTTGCATTGCTGACATATTCAAGATGAGAGGTACAATTAAATAAAAGTCCTTAAATCTTTGGGTCTTTTCCAAGAGACTGTTTTAAGTAATTTCATATGTTTGCCATTCCTTGTGTAATTGTATACATTTACTGTGTATGTGTGCAGAGATGTGTATAATACATCTTTTAATGGATTAAAATAAACAGGGTAAATTTCTGTTGAGAAAATGGCTAGAAGGAAATGCTCCTAATGTTGAATTTTCTTGTTTTGTTTAGAATTATTACTTATCTTTACTGGCAAATAATACAAGGAAGAAAGACCATGGCCAAACTCTTACGTAAGCAAATTATTAATGTAAGTGTGACTTTCAGCTGTATTTTTTTTTTTTTAGTAATTTGGCTTCTTTGTCAATTGTCTCATCCAGCTTTGTGGAGCTGTAACCTGTTTTTCCTATGACTCTGCAAGGGAGGGTGGGAACCCTTCCCCGTGAGAGTTGCAGAGAAATTTAACTCACAGATAGAGTCGTTGCAAAAGAATTGTATCTTCAAGATGTGCTGCAGCAGCTCCCTCTGTAGACCGATTATTTTAGGATAAAAGGAGTCATTCTGGTCAGTGGTTACTCATAGCCTGAGCCTTTCAAGAAGGATTAGTCCATTCCAGCTAATGATCTAATATTTTGACCATAGGAAGGAAAAGATAAAATGTTTTTACTTAAAAAACTACGGGCGTGGCAAAGGGCAAACCGAAACCCATCTGCGATGAGGGGACACGGCCA
This sequence comes from Sclerurus mexicanus, assembly GCA_013396755.1. NCBI lineage: Eukaryota > Metazoa > Chordata > Aves > Passeriformes > Furnariidae > Sclerurus > Sclerurus mexicanus. Next base: position 134,102 of record VWZF01005695.1, on the reverse strand, counting down.
GCAGGTCAGTCTGACTGTTCAGGTACTGTTGTTTGATTTCACCTTTGGTAAACTGATTACTAGTTAATTCCAGACAGCAAAAGAATAGGTTCCCCTCCTTCCTCCCTGAAACCCAAATCCCCTTATAAGACAGCCATCATTAAAGTGGTAACATAAATAAAAATAAATGAATATGGATAACAATTGATATTGATCTATTGTTAAATATAAATACATGTGTGTTAATATAAATAAATACTGACTGTAAAGAGGGGAGCTGAAATTTAATAGGCATTTTTTGTGTGCTGGGGATTTTCAAACAACTTGTGGCCATGTCCAGTGTTACAAGTGGGACTCCTGAGAGGAGGGTTTGGTAGCCTACAAAGCGTGGATGTTCTTGTAGTTGTTCAAGTCAGATTTCATAAGAAGATGCTCAAATAATCTCATTGTGGATGTAGTAGAAAGGCCAGCTCCCTAAAACAAGGATGTGAGCAGTGCTGACTATAAAGTCATGATGGGAAGCCAAAATACAGACTGCTAATGCCAAATACTCTGCTTTTCAGAGAAGCTCCTCTCCATACCGCCCATCCAGCCAGCCTGCCCAGCAAGTGCCAGGCTACCCAGGAGGGGCATTTGACAGAAACCAAAACACATCCTATGAAGAGGTGAGATGGTCAAAAGAGGGAAACCTGCTAGAGTTCCTTACACAGAATATGGGGCATGATGCACCCATTGTTTGTATGTGGAGCAAAGAGGCCATCCTGTATGCATAGAAATAACCTTAAAGATTAATTTGAGTAGGTATAGAAATGTAATCAGAATAGCTGTTGGAATACTCATAATCATGAACCTGCTTAAGACCTGGAGAGTATGACTTTGTTACTGGTATTTTTTCAAGTACAAGATAACAGGCACATGAGGGAAATCATGACCTAAACCTGCTTGTGAATTTTGTTTTCAGTATCCCTATTCTGCTGTGATCTCGAGTGGCACTGACTTCCCATTAGGTAAGCAACAAAGATGGAACACAGAAAGCTCTTTAGAAGTTCAGCTCAGTAAAAATGTTTGTTCTACAGACACAGCATATAACATCTGGATGGCAGGGACACAGCATTTCTAGCATCTCCTATAAAGAGAACACAAAAAGACTGGGTTTCTGGGGTGAATCTTTTTTATAGGGTGTGTTTATGGGTAGCTTGTTCTGTGTTGGTGCTGACTGATCGTGAGCTTCTGTATACCAGAGAGTGAAATTTCCTTGCGTGTAAATGAGCCATTTTTTCTTATGGGAGCACCCACAGGCAAGAACATTACCCCACTTTAGAGACAGCCTTCACATCTTGGTGTGTTCTCAGAAAAGATATTATTAATGATGTAGAGTCCCCAGGATATCACCATGCTCAGAATAAAAAAATCTATGGGATCTTGCATGGTAGTTTGAACTGTTCCTGGTTTACACAATCACGTCACTTCATTCCAGATACTTGGTGCATGAGACCCTTAAATAGCACAGGGCTTTTTCCTTGGGGGTGGTGGTTGTACCACATCAGCCCAGTTAACATTGCTTCTGTTGTGGCAGACTGGGAGCCAGCCCAGCCCAGCAGTGGTGTGTCCGAGGCTGTGGCACTTGCTCTGCGTGCGAGAGAAGCGGCTCAGTGGGACGACTACGATGACAGAGATTTTCAGCCCTGAGTAGGCACAGTCAGTACCACTGATAGGTGTTCTGCAGAAACCAATATTCCTTTGCACTGTGACTGTAAGAATCAAACATTTTTTCCACCTCTAGATGGGAGGGGGAAAAAAACCCCAAACCAACGGATCGCAAAATGCATCCCAACTGCAGTTTGTTCTGATAGGGAATATGGTGAGTGTTGCATTTGTTTTGCAGCAGTGATATTCTGGTGACAGTCATGTCTATGCAGTAAGGCTCCCTTGACAGCTGGTCACTTGTTGGCTAAATATAAGGAAACTCGTGCCTAATTGTAAATAAAAGTTCTGGTTTAAAACTATTTTTATATCAGTTATGTTGTTTAAACTGCTTTTATCTGATCTAAACCAAATCTGAAGTATTGGTCAAATAAACATAGAAGGAAATGAAAGTGCAGTTGTTTTTAATGACTGAGACAGGGTAATGGCTGTGCAATAACTTGTGTGAACCAGGTTAAACTTCCAGTCCATTTTCACTTTTCTGTGCCATTTTTATGGTTTATTACAGTCACTCAAAAGCAGCTTTAATGTTCAAAGCTATCAGAACCCTTAAGACTGAATATTTATCAGAATGCTCATCTGTGTAAAACCACTGCTTGTAAACTAAAATTCTACATGTTTTCCCATAAAGGATTGATTGGGAGTAACACAAGTGAGTTTTATATCAGACATGACTGAGACAGGATGCAGCTTCCTTTTGTTTAGAGCTGCAACTTTGCCATCATGATAATTTTTTGTTTATGGGATTTTCTAGTACTGCCTGTACTGCCTGGTTTATTCCTCCCTCATTGCTTTGGACAAAAATGCTTTAGGAAAGAGGGATGTCTTTTCCTCTCACTCATAATTTAGGCTAAAGACCACCCAAAACCAGCCACCAAAGGACAGAAAAAAGAGCCAACTTTCTACACAATGCAAGAATGGAGATTCAGTTTTGTTGTTTGTGTGTGTGTAGCTGTGGAGTCTGGCTGTGAGTATTGGCTGTGGGCCTGGTGTTTGCACTGAGGATGGTGACTCAGCAGTGCCAGCAACTAACACTGGACCTTTGGAGCAAGGGCCATTTGCCATGGTGAGTCATTTGCCCTTCAGCAGCCACATGAGTAGCTCCTATCAGGCTCAGCAGTAACAGCAGAGGCTACAGCACTTGCTGAAGTGGCTGGACATAATGTACGTGTGCTATAGGGTGAGCACCAGAAGGCTGAGATTGTTGCTTCTGCAGTGCAGGGTGGATGAGCGCCATGAATGGAAGAGGTCCTTGTCACCCTGACAAGAGAAGCCACCTCCTTTACTCTTGTGCTGCTTTGTGCTTGCATGTAGCTCAAGATACAAGCAGAAAATTCATCAATCCTGGCAGAATGTAGCATGGATCTGCTGCTAATCCAGACATTTGGGTTTACTTTGTGACAATTGTGTAGTTCTTTCCACTGATACTGGTTTTTTTAATTACCTTTTGCCTCTTTTACAGAAGTTTTTATAAAGTGCCAGTTTGCTCTGTGAATTAGTTCCAGCTACGAGGCGTGTTAAAGCAAGGTACCAAACTGTTCCTCCTCTGTGCAATCTGCTGCTCCAGTTCTGGGCAGCGCACTGGGCCAGGCCATCACCCAGGACACGGTGCAGCCCTGCACCCAAAACAGCAACACCCAGACAGGGAAACAAAGAACTCAGCACCACTGAAGCAGCCCAGGTAACACCACGGTTACACTTGCTAGTCAAACATACCTGCTGCTGCCCAAGGTATCTTGTGAGATTGTCTGACTCACCTGCAGCCAGTGATCATTAAGTTAAAGGTTTGACTCCTCAGTTTTGTTGAAATTAGTGTCATATTCTTCTGAAATAATGTATTGGCTGTTAAGAAAAGGTCTCATTTATATCAGGGATGACTCCACAAGGGTTTTCTGCCTTTGCTAATTACTGGCAGTTGTCTCTAACTACCAGCCCCTTCCAGAGTAGAGCCAAAATTGTTCATGGCTCATTGATGCCACCTGTGATGAGGATGTCTGGGGTTTTACTTGTTAGAGAAAACAGCAGTCAACCTGCACTACTTTTGACATTTTCCATCAATGCACTGTTGCATGGCTCATAAAGAATACTCTTCCCACAAGCTTTCTGACACTTGTTTATTGTAATTGCAGATTCTTTGGAGTTCAAGTTAAATCTGGATTACAGTTTCCATAACCCTGTGAGTGCCCCTTCAATCATGCAAACAATAAGCAAACTAGAAAGACATTTCAGCTCTATTTGTTCTACCTCTTACCAGCAGCACTCCATATATAGTATCTTTTAAAAATACATACATTCATGTGTTGTGTCATTAGAAGAAACAATCTCCTATCCTCCCTTACTTCTTAAAAAGTTTAGAAGATAAGAAGCAACTCAAGTGTAGTTAATTCTCATGGCCTTCAAATCACACATGGAAAGTTGTCTTTTTCTTCCTTGTCAGGATGCAGCACAGCCACCTTTCCATGCAGGGGAGGGAAATACACTCACCCTCTCTTTTGACACCATTGCTTTCAAGTTTGGTTTTAACAACAGTAATGTGTTTTTAAGACACCATAAATCAACCTCAAATTATTATACAGTTTTAGAACATGCTGTTAAAATTACTAAAGTCAAGGTATGACTTTAAATTTTGACATCAAAAATTACTAATAGGAATTTACAACCAGAATTTAAACAAAGCAAAGGAACAGTCACAGAATTATAAAGCCACCTGCACAAAGTATGGCCCAATTTGCTTGTCTAATCTGATTCACATTACACTGAACTGTGACTGCACCACAGCTCTGTCTAGTCCCCCAGAGGGGTTTTCTACATTTGAGATTTGACCACAGGCAGAAATAAACTGCTGCTCTGCCTTTTCCCAGAGTCATTGTTACAGTGGTCCACTGGCACTGCTGGATGCCCTGTGGATGTGGAATGGACCTGCCCTGGGAAGGCAGCTTGCACAGGCTGGGGAGGGAGTGCCAGGTGTGTCAGTAGTGAGGATCACAGTCCTCCACCAAGCTGTCGGTGATGTAGCTGCACTTAAGGATGTTTTCCATGTAGCTTTTCTCTGCAAATGTGTTCACTGTCCAGGGAACCACGTGAATTCCTTTTGAAGACCAGTGCCTCACATAGTCCCTGCAAGGAACAAAGACACCCTAAGAGGAGGCTGACACTATCACAGAGAGAAGGCAGACAGTGCTGAGGCTGCAACTAAACTGAGGTTTAGTCTTGCGTCAGAACTGCACCAAGAATGAGAGCATGTCCTCTTTTGCAATATCATCTTTTTGTTTTGTTATTATAAACAGGCAAAAACAACAGTATTCCTCTCTGAGATTAGGATCTAACATAAGACAAAAATTCAGATTAAAAAGCTTAAAATAATAAAATAGCATGGAATAAAGATACTATCAAAACAACCTTACCCAACACTAAATGGAACATTTTGATAAGCACATACCATTTTAACTCCACCCTATATACCAAGAGAATGGTAATAGCTCCTGGTATATGAGCAAGCTTTAACACTTACTGAGAAACAAAATTTTTCTGTATAAGGAAAGCTGAAACCCCACACAATTGCCACAAGAAGCTGTGTAGGCTCCAATCCAGAATGACATCCATCACCATATACAAGTAATGTTTCCACAAGGAATTGAAACGGGGTGTCCCATCTCCCAGGTGACTCAGATGCCAAGGCCTGTGTGTAAGTGCTGTGACAACATTTCTGTCAGCTTGTCTCATCTGTAAGACCAAGGAGAAAAAACTGAAATTCGTGCGCAAGCCCAGCTGCATTAAATTCAATTTTTGAGAGGTCAGATACAATGTGCTAGCTTGCATTTGCAGCTCTACCAGAATCGTTCTCCCCTTCCCCTCCAGGTCCTTTTGTAACTATTTTAAAAGGTGTTTATGAGACTTTATTGTTTGGTTTGTTTTTGTTTTTTTACATACTGAATAGGCACCTGCTCTTATGTCAAAAGCATTACGTTGCAGTCATGCAATGTATCTACTGGAATAGAATACACAGTTAAGTGCACTTGGAAATGACAGTTAGGAAACAGTTTTAAGAATAGTCTATGTTTACATCAAAACCAGAGGTTTATTTAGCAGGTACCTTGCACACAGATACCTGGCCATACACCAACTGTAACAGCAACAGTTTTTCCTGCAATGCTTTCAGAACGGAGGGACTTAAAACAGATTCACATGTGCATCTAATGAGTAGAGTGATCTAATAAGATCATTATGCTTCATTTGTTTTTAGAAGTCTTGGCAATTTTAACAACCCAAAAGTAACCTGGAACTGGGAGTTGTATACCATACTGAAATTCCCAGACAGGACTGAAAAAATCCAAAATAAACTTTTAGGAAACTTCACCTTATAAACAACATCTGGCATGAAAGAACAGACTATGCTGCTGTTATACAAATGTGGAAATTCCAGGTAGAGTTGTTTCAGGGCACCAACGGCCTGCAATCAGAGACAGATGTTATATTTATACGTACATTCATATTCACACCGCAGAGTCATTCTAGAACAATCCCCTTTACAAACGCTTTCCTGTTTTGTGTACCAAGATTGAAATAGAAAGGGGGAAGAAGAAAAATAGCATCTTGCTTATAGCATTAACACAGAAATGACATTTTGTTTTTTTGCAACAGAAGTCCTTCTCATGATTCTGTTTACAACAAGGAGCACCATTCTCAGTGTTTGAAATACCCTTAAAGATATGGTGGATATAATTCTGAAGTACTATCCAGAGCTTAGTTCAAGAGGAAAATGAATGTATTTCCATATTTTCCTAAAGAAGAAAATTATTCTAATTTGCATTAAATGTTAATGATTGATCATCTGCATCTGCCTTCAGTAATGCAAATTACAGATCCCTTGCTGGAGGCTGAAGATGAGGTTCTGGCTTCCCCCAGCACAGGCAGGGGGTTCACTTGGTTTTGTTTCACTGTGATGCTGCAAGCTGAACACAACATTCACACACACCTCGTGCTAATTTTAATTTGCAGCTTCCCAGAACAACTCTGGATGACACAAACAGCAGACCCAGTTTCGCTCGTATCAAAGAAGGGTCTGTACGAGAAGTATCAGTTTGAGACCAACAAACAGCAGGTTAGAAACCCGAAGAAGGTATGAAGGAAGGTATCTTGCTAAGTGAGTGATACCTGATTTGCATGGCCTTTGACGTCAAAGTAGATTGTAAGATTGTGATGCATAGACTCCACAACAGCTTCTCTCAAAGTTGGCACCTTTTCATCTTGGAATTTGCTCCTGTAGAAATGGAGAACGCCTCACTGGAATGCACTCAACATACACGTGCACATACACAAACACATGGGCACGCATATTCCCCACCAAAGCTGTCTCCTAAACACAGTTTGCTGCTACACTAGTACTAGAGCTGGCATCAAGCAGTGGCAGCAGTGTCTCTCTCACCCAGTAAAAAGCTGCACATATAGAGGGATATGTACACATCTCCTTTTCCCTCAGAATCTCACTAATTAATCCCACAATTAAATCCTTCTAAATTCAAGTTCTAATCTGATGCTCACTGGCCCTGTGTCCCACAGTGAAACACTAACCCCAGTTCTTCACCTCCTTCCCCAACTCCCACAAACAAGCATTCAGTGCCAACTGCTGCCTTCCTCCTGCTCCAACTGTGCTCCCCAGCCCTGAGGAAGAAACACAGATCCTGGTAGAACAGGCAGGACAAGCTGAGGATGCAGCAGAATCAGCTTCACCCATCAATAAATGATTCCTGATAGGGTGACAGTGAACAACAGCTGCTCAGCAGTCGCTGCCTGTGTGGAAGTTCTCACTGTGTGGCTCAAGTGATCACCTTTCCAGTCAGACAGGGAAGATACTCTTGTACCACAGACTCTCAGGTGGCACGTTTGTAAGAGTCTGGAATTCCTTAATGCAGTGCCTTAGGAGCACAAACTACAAGTTCTTCATCAGAAGTTGCATTAACGAATTTTTAGTAATGTATAAAAATATTTTCCCCTGCATACCCCTGGGACCTAATGAGCCATGGGGGTCGCAGTGAGACTACCCAAAACATATCTAGCTGCTTTTCAACAGTATAAACACAATGCCTAGAATCCCCAAGGCACAATCAGTCAAGAAATATAAGTGAATAAAATTAATTTTTGAAGCAATCCTCAAGCCAATTTTGACATATAATGAAGCTCGCCACCCCTTTAGTGCCCTGCAGTCAGTTTAGGACAAGCTTAGGTGGAGATTGACCTGTTTCACATTAGATGGCTATGGATTTTGTCCTTGAAAGCCAGTTAATCTTGACTCTTCTTCACTGTTCCTATTGTAACAATGGGTAAGCAGATATAGTCTCATATGCTTCTAACAAATTAGAAGTAACATATGGGACTAAATATTAAAGTTACAACAATTTTCACCCATGATAGATCAAATCAATAATTTTGTTTCTCAAGAATGGCATTTTTCACTGTTTAAACAGTAATTTAAGAATGGAAATAGTTCACTTACCATAGCCTGTGTTTTGCAGATGGATTAAGCTTCCTAATTTCATCAAAAGTCAGGTCACACAGTCTTCCAGACCCATTAGTTGTCCTCTCGACTGTATCATCATGCATTAGAATGGCAACACCATCTGCAGTAAATTCAACATCCAACTCAACACCTGTTGCTCCATTCTCAGCTGCCTTGAAAAAAAATTTAAGAAAACACATACACAAGAGACAGCTTTATAGATTTGATAGAGGTACAACTATAATTAGCTTGTATTCTGGTAAAAAAATTAAAATATTAATGTTCTTTTCAGTAAGCTTCAACTGCAGAACAAAGCAGGTTTTATCCAAGCCATTGTGAGAGCATTCATAGATCAACAGAAAGCATATAATCTACTTTACAGATAAAACCACAGTGATAATGTCTCAGTAATGGAATTGTGACTGTTTCAGGATAAAAATGCAGAAAAGAATCCTGCTCTCTCCTTCTGATTCAATAACCCTGGAGTCCTTACATTATTTTCTAAAAGGGAAGCAAACGCCTACAGTTTACAAAATCTACACAACACTTAGCAAATGCTGTTTACCAGGTGTGTACTAAGTAGTAGAGGCGTGCAGGCAAATCCCTGCTCCTCTCTGAGGAATGGCTGCATCAGAGAGCAATAAGCAGCCAGGCTGCCTTGGAACATTTCACACCTCCTGCTCCTGCCCTGGCTCTTTCCCAGGAACTTCTCAGAAAAACACTTGAGTAAAGTGCGAGCAAGACCCATTGTTCTGAAGGACAAATGCCCTCCTGGGACAATGAACTGGAAGGACAAATGCCAGGTATGCACTAGAGGTTATCCTGCAGGTGTCTGCCATGTAAGGACTGTGCAACTTCAGCGTTTACCAGACCAAAGAGCCCTCCCTTGCCACCAGAACACCTCACTGCTTTCGGGAGACTGCTAATCACGACTTCAAATGGTTCTCGGAGACACCGTGAGCAGCAGTAAGTCATGGCAGGGCTGCACACAGGGCAGTTCTCCCAGCATCAGATCCTCCCGTTAACTGTGCCTTCCCATTACACATCCTCAAGGTTTCAGAAGCAAACGGCGCGTTCCCGAGCTGCTGTCGCCACATCCCCAAAGGTCGGCACTGTTACAGCCGCACTGCTGA
>VWZF01005695.1:108586-123743 GCA_013396755.1 Sclerurus mexicanus | reverse complement strand
TTTATTTATTGGGGGTTTTTTCACAGCCGATAGGATCTGTCCTGTTGTTGTGGAAGATCTCGTAGCTTTAGTGTTGGAAATTAAGATGATCCATAGCAGGGGTAGTTCTATAATTCCTGGTTATCTCAATGCTTACTTTCTTCTCCATGAACCTGTGATCACCATTTTTTGCTCATATACGCCGATTCTGTTTTTATAGGGGAAAACAAGGAACAGCTTTGCAGCTTTTGTTAATGATAGCATGAAGAGAAATTAGTTCAGTTTTCTGATGTAGAATTTGTTTCCCAGAAGATAGTGACACAGAATTAGTTGTGATTGTGATATTGTTTCTGCTTCAAGGTCTTTGAGGTACATGGAGTAGTATTGTTATTATTCTTTCTGCTTAGTTACCATGAAGATGGAGGACTATGAGATATTCTGTAAGAAGCATCTTTCCAGAATCCAAGAAGAGGCAATAAAAGGGGAAGCTTCTTCTACTGTTCAGCACAAAAATATCTCCCTCATTCATTTCTATGGAGTCCCTGTTCTTTCCCCTCTGGTAAGGCCTTTTTTCCCCCTTCCCTCCCTGGTGTGCTAACTCTGCTATTGGCACTGCTTTGATGTACACATGTAATGATTCTGCTTGAGATATCAGTGTGAGCTGTCGTCTGGTCTGCTGCTTAGTGTGTTCTAAGCATTCTTAATCTTAAAAAGTAAATGGGTAAAATGTACTTCTTTCCCCCACGTTGGCTGCATTACCTTTAATTTCTGGAGATTTTCTATCTTCATAAGGGAAGCACAAATATGTGTGGTTTTCAAGAGATGGGCATAACTTCATGTAAAATCATATTGACATTGAAATATTGAACATATGAGCTAGCTTGCACTGTCAAAAAAAAAAGTGCAAATAGGAAGTACTGAGATAGTTTGAAAGCTCCTAAGTAAATTTTTTTTGCATGTGTTTGCATCTTCCCATAATGTATTTCACAGGCTCATCAATTATGTTAAGTCATCCTGTGCTAATGCAAACAGAGCCAGGCTGAAGATTGTTGGTAGTTCCTGTGATACTGCAGCTGACTTCTTGTGTGAGTGAGGGGAAGTGTGAATGGAGAGAGACTGTAACAACATCCAAAAATCATGCTATAGATATAAATTGCAGACTCAATGATATATTGTCATATTCTTCATTTACAAGTGGGTGGATATTGTAAGGTTTTGTAGAAAAAGTGTCGGAGTCCTATGTCAGATTGGTAGTGTAGCATATAATGTTCATGGAAATATTTTCTAAATGACATTTTAAATTCATGTTCCTTTGCATGCATGCCAAGAAGGCATTTTGTGCACCTTCCCTTAAAAATAAGATATAATTTGTTGACAAGAAGCTGAAATTCAACAGGTACACAAAGTCTGAGGTGATTGCTGTTCTAACTGTTTGGTCTGTTGTTTTTCTTTCTAATTTATTTCTGTAATTCTGCATTGAATTGTGCATTTAGTGATATAAACCATGTTTCTTACACTCTGTTTTGCAGCTTAGCCGTGAAAAGAAAAAGGAAATACAGCAATATAAGGAGAAAGCACTGGACCTAGAGACCAGGAAACGGAACTCCCGGAACAGAGCTCTGCTGAATCGTGTTCAGGAGATTGTAGAGAATGTCCAGGTAGCCTTAGTCCAAAGCCAGCTCATAGTTTTGCATAAAACCTCTGCTTAAAGACATTTTGAGAATGTGCTGGGGTTTGACTATTCTGAAATTAATAGCAGTTAACTCTTCACAATCAGCATTTGCTGGTATTTCATGCTATGTGTCCTGATAATGGATTATTTAGTGGTATTCGTTGTCATGGGTGGGACTTGATTCTCACTGCTTGTTTTGCTATATGCAAAAGACAGACCACATCGTTGCTTTTGTAGCTGTGTTGGAAACAACTAGATCATAAAAACAAATGAACAACCCCCTGGCTTTATTTGCAAGCTTATAGTTTAATCACAAAATAATCTACATTCAACTTTATGATTACAGAATTAAAATTACCTCCTCAACAACTTGAAAAATTCTGTTGTGTGCTTTACAATTTTACTGCAACTATTTTGTTTTCTTTGCTGCTTCACTGATGGATTTAGTAGAGATTTAAATTGAAAAGACTATTAAATCCATCTAATCAAGGAGTTGCCTTTGAAACTGTTGTAATACAGCCTTTAAATTAAGTTGTTGCTGAAACTAGTGCAGTTAACATTGAGTTTGTTGAGTAACCAAGGTGGCAAACAACACTGCTTGGCACTGTTTCCTGGCGTGCATGTGGCAACAGTCCACTGGCTTAGGGGTTGACCAGCAGACCAGGAACATACATGCAATACAAAAGCAAGTCAGCTTTTTTTTTTAATTCCAAAGGTGTCTTCTTGATAGCTGAGTTTTAACACATAAAATGATTGTAGTGTGAAAATCTTTTTAAACAAATGCTGGCTGAAAGTAACATCTAATTCTCACTTGAATGAAGTTGGTTTTTCAAGTACTCAACAAATGTCAGCAGAAATTCCAAGCGGACTGTCATTCAAATGTATCTTTTATTTCCAATGATCTCTTTCTCATTGAATAGAGCTCTGTATTATAAGTAATTTGTAGAAAGTCCTTAACCATCAAACCAAAAATTTTTACTGCTTTTAAGGTATTGTTATTTTTTTAAATTCAGGTGAAATTTGCAGAAATCTGAGATTTCATTGAAAATGTTTTTTTTTCCCAATTTGTATTTACAGATGAAGAAAGGACTTAGCATGAGTGATATGAATGCATGGGAGGCTGAGAATTCTTGCCCCAATTCAGATTCAAAAGCTTTGACCAACTTCACAGCTCTATCAGATGTCAATTTGACACGTTTGCCTGAAAGACACGGTTCCATGGACCTGGAAAAGACACCAGAACTTAAACCATCAGATACTGCGGGGCAGGTGACATCAAATGTGACAGAAGTAGTTAAAGCAGCAGAAGAAAATGGTTCTTCAAGGCAAAGTGAGAGTCGCTTCTGGAAAGATGTGCCTTGTCCAAGGGCTGCCTCTCCTGACAAGCAGGTGTGTCACAAGTTCACATCACTTGCTCTGCAAAAGCAAGAGGGACGAGCAGGGTCGCCGTCAGACGAGGACGTCCAAGATCCGTGTGTTACGAGTCTTCAGAACCTGATAAAGAAATCTAAGGAGTACATAGAGCAAACCAAGCGCACCTCAAAAAGCAGTTCAAGGAGGAGTGTAAGCGAAAGTCATTCAGATAAGGAAAATGATGGAGTTAAAACAACTGACTCTGCGAAAGAAAGAGCAAAGCTTACAGGCAGAAGTTGCACTGCTCAGACACTTGATAAACCCAGTCTTAATAAATCAAATACCCTTCTACAAGGTGCCTCTACTCATACAAATAACACAAGTATGTCCACTTCATCCAGTTTTTCCAAAGTGGACATACCTATGAGAGTTGGAACACCCCCTTTGGTGGATTCAGATTCAGATGAAGAATTCAAAAAGCATTCTGTGTTTGAGCGTGACAGCAGCATTGTCAGGAGCCTCACAGGCTCCTATGCCAAATTGCCAAGCCCAGAGCCAAGCATGAGCCCTAAAATGCACCGCCGGCGCCCGAGACCTTTATCAATGGGACACATCATTATAAATAACCCTGTGAATGCTTATGAGCTAAGTCCTAAAGGCAAGGGGAGAGCGATGGATTTAATCATGCAGGATATTGCAGATAAAAATAACGTGTCCGAATCAGTGCCAAGGTTTATGGTGGACTTCAGTATGGTTTGCCCTGGCAGAGTTCCTGGTGTCAACAGGAATTCTTCAGGCCCTTGTGATGGGCTGGGAGTTGGCAAACCGAATCGCCATTCCTTTGGGCTCTTTGAAAGCAAAGGAGTGGTGTCGGCTACAGTGGAAGGACAGGTGGTGGTGGAGAGCAGAGGGCCATATAGAGTAGAGACCAGTACTAATATCATAGCTCCAAAATTGACTGAGCCATTTGCCATCAGTCAGTCTACAGTAACGCAGAAGATCCCAGCTGTGAATGAAGTGAAACCGCCTGCTTTGCCAGAAAACACTAAATGTAATTCTACAGTGGAACTCAATAAGTCTTATGATGTGGAAAATCCATCTCCACTACTAACGCAGAGCAAGAATATGCAACAGCAGATGGATACTCCGAGTGTTTCCTCAGCAAATGAGCAGCTTGCAGAAAATTTTGAGAAGGTAAAACGCAGACTTGATTTGGACACTGATAACTGCCAAAAAGAAAACAGTTCCTGTGTTCTAAGAGTTGGAATGGGAGAAGAAGAGCAGCAGTGGATACAAGAACAGACATACCCTGTGGAATCAGTTTACATTACCCCTGAAAGTATGGCAAAAGGTGAAAGATTTCCTGTTCTCATTGCTACTTACTTCTCAGTTTATTTTATAAGAAAGCCCCAGTGATCATTAGTCATTGGTGTTTCTGAGTATGTATGTATATCAAAAGGCTAAACTTTTAGTGCATGTAGATTTTTTTTCAGTAACTTCATTATTTCTGTAATATTTAATTAATGACAAATTCTGAAATCAACTTGTTGCTTGAGCCATTTTTAATGGCTGCAGAGTGAAGTAGTTGCTGTCTTAGGATCTGCTTGGAGTCAGTTATTTCTAACAAATACTTGATTAAACAATTTATGAGGAAACTTCAGCTAAAACAGTGCATATCAGTTTTGTGAATTCTGTATTTATTCTCAAGAATATAACTTGACAGCACAAATGCTAATTTCCCATTTGACTCTAGACATTGTAATTTAATTTTACTAAGGAGCTTTTCTTATTCCATGAGGTCTAAATAAGACTACTAAAAGAAAAGACAGCGTGTGTAAATTAAACGAAAATACCTTTTAATGGGTTGCAAACCACTATATAGGTACTTTCTTCAAATTCAAGGCTGTTAACATTGGTATGTGTCTCTACCAAATCAAGCTGAAGTGGCAAAAATATTTTTAATTCACTCGAGTAAGTGTAACACTTCCTAAAGCTATATTTTTGTGTCCTGATTTTAATATGTGCTGAGTTGGTGTTACTGCTTTTTCTTTCACGTGCTTAGCCTACCAGTATGAACATGCAAATATTTTGAAGGACTGTAGTAAGTTATGAGGTTCTTTACCCAATGGAAACTTGGTATCAAGGAAATCTGATATCAAAGGCATCTTCTTTAGTTTTTACTGATGCAAATTTCTTCCAGTGAAGGATGTATGTCACTGGCAAAGACCAAATAGCAGTTATTTAATATTTGATTCTGTGTTATTTATTTTCTCAGAAGATATTTTAAAAACTAAAATGTTGGCCTTTGAAGAAATGAGGAAGAGGCTTGAAGAACAGCATGCACAACAACTGTCGATTCTGATAGCTGAACAAGAGAGAGAACAGGAGAAATTGCAGAAGGTAAGGTTAAAAGGAAAAATTCTAAGCCAAGGTTGTGTGTTGTATGGAAGTTTGTCAGAAGGCAGTTGGGTTTAAATGTATATTCTGTTGTTTTGCAGAGTTAGAAAAGTAGTCTCATGGTTGAATCTTCCTTTTGTAGGAACTGGAAGAGCAGGAGAGAAAGTTGAAAGGAAAGAAGGTTACTACAACGGAAATAGAGATTTCCAAAGTGAATATTAACAGTAGGATGGAGTTGGAGTGGAGGAAAAAAAGTGAAAGTGGCTTGCTGGAAAGTGTGCAGTCTCAGCTGGAGACAGTCCATAACACAAACTCCACCAGCATTGGTAAAACTGGGAGGGAAGAATATAGATTAAGTGTTGTGATATATTTTGTTCTATGGTGCTTGACTGGACCAGCTGCCCCACTGTATTGCAAGTGCAGTGTTGCTGCCCTAGGGCTGGTTGGGATACAGAGACAGAGCAGCACATGCCCTGAACAGCACATGTGTAACTAAGTCTGTCTGGTGTCTTTGTGTCACTGGCATTTAGCACAGATTTGGCCATCCTCAAACTCTTCCATGTACTGCACTTGCTATATAACTGTTTTAGAGTACAGTCAAGGAGAACAAGCCAAGAATAAAGTCTTTTGATCAAGGATGAGGATGTGGATTTGCATCATGTCCCAGAAGGTTCATCCCCGTGCCATGTAGCGGCACAGCAGTGGGCCAGGTGTTCACATTTGTGTAGAAGGTTTAGAGGAGCTCTGCCACAGGATCTTGGTTGCAAGACAGTACAGCAGTAGCTGATGAAACACCTCTCACCTGTTCCACAACATTATGAAGTGTTTTGTTGTGTTTAGCACATCTTGCATGGAAATGAATCAGAAATACTCAGCTTGCATCTTGCCTGTAGTTTACTTTGTCAGCAAAGCTGCTGCCCCCAGTCTGAGTGTGTACACAGACCTAGTCATTGTACACACACAAAAGTGTGTGTTGAACTGTGTGTTCTGCTTTGCCTGCAGGTTTTGGTCACACAACACCCAACACCTTTGCTTCAACAAGTGAGACTTCATTCTTTCTCTGGGGCCCATCAGGTAGTGGAGTTATAAAAACCTCAGTATCCAGGCCGAGCAATAGAATCAAAACTAGGTGGACTCAGGTAAGGAAAAAAAAGAAGATTTATTTGTATCTTAAAAAGCCCTCATGTTTCTGTAAGAGACTGAGAACTTTATAATAGCTTTGCAGTAACAAATCTTGCAAAAAATTTTAGTATCCCTTCCTATGTCAATTTTGATGACATAGAAGAACTGTATTGGATATTTTTCTCATTCATATATTTACAATAATCATATAACAATATATTGCTTTTGCGTGGATACTTTTGGCCCAGCCAAGACTTTATTAACAGCTTGTTTCTTACTTGGAAACCTCTGTCATGTGGTTGATGTTATTTGAGAAATAATTCATAATTCTTCCTTTTTTAATCAAAAGTTTAGAAAAGGCTTTTTTTTGCTTCTTTTTTTTTTTTTAAAGGTTTTCAGTCCAGAGATACAAATGAAGTTTGATAAGATCACTGCTGTGGCAAAGGGATTTCTCACTCGTAGACTCCTGCAGACAGAAAAACTGAAACATCTTAAGCAAACTGTAAAGGTAAGATCTGCTTTTTGTATTATGCAGCTTCTCCTCCTGTTTGTTTTAGTTCCTGCCTTCAGCTGACAAATGGAATCATGCATTTTCTGCTTTCAGAAGAATTTGGGAATGTCTGTTACGTGAACATGTTTGAGTGTTGCATTGCTTAGTGCCATAAGGTCTAAGTCAAACAATCTATGCCCTATGTGTACTGTTTGTAATAATTGCTTTGTTGTGAAGGATTATGCTTGGTGCTTTATCTTATTTTCCCATCTTCCCCAGGATACTGTGGAGTTCATAAGAAATTTTCAGTCTGAAGCCCCACTGAAAAGGGGAAATGTGTCAGCACAAGATGCATCTCTTCATGAAAGAGTAATGGCTCAGGTGACACAATTTAAACCCTTTTTTTTCTTTCCTAGCTATTCTGCTTTTGTAATATAAATACCTAAAACCTTGACAGTGACTTTGTTTAGAGTAAAGGATTTAAACTATAGCTGTGAAGAGAAGACTCCATTTTTGTGCTGATACAGTAAGAGAGATTTCAGAATTATGAAGTGTTTTGTTTAGATTGAGAAGAGCTTGATCATCAAAACCATGAGCAGGTTACCTCAGCTGAACGTTCTATTAAAATTTTAATTGTTCTTTCCAGCTGCGAGCTGCGCTGTATGACATCCATGACATCTTTTTTACAATGGATGCATCAGAAAGGATGAATATTCTGCGTCATGATCGTGAAGTTCGGAAAGAGAAGATGCTCAGGCAAATGGTGGGTTATGTTCCAGAGAATGTAAATTGTCTTAAGACTTTGTGTGAATCATTTTGCATTTAAGAGACTCTTACCCCCTAAAATGTTTCTTAAAACTAAAGTGTTTATGCTTTTGCAGGTAACTTTTTTTTTGGGTTTTTTTAGGATAAAGTAAAGAGCCCAAGAGAGCGAGTGACACTTTCAACAGCTACACAGAAATCTCTGGACAGGAAAAAGTTTATGAAGTATGTGCTGTTCTTCCTTTGGGATTGGAGGGAGGGAGGCAAGGTGCAAGATGATGAGTAGGCAGCATAAGAAATAGTGACAAGAATTTTTTGGAGTAACAGCTTCTTTGCAGACTAACATCTCTCCTAGGAGGAATGAATAAAAAGCTGTCCAGGTGTGTGGTGTCTTGCTAGTAGTATTTTGCTCTTACTTCTAAGAGACTCGTTTGTATAGGGGAAAAATATTTGTTCTAAGCTGTGCATTTATGCTGCAGTCCAGTGGTGGGTGCTTAATTTATGGTTGAATTTCCGAATTGTAAGAAGTGCTCCAAGTGATTTTATTGGTTTAAAGTGCCTGACAATAGAGATACTTGATAGAATATCTCTAGCAAAGTTTTTTGTGGGGAATGGTAGCAGGCATTATCCTGCAACACAGTGGACTAAACAGTTGTGTTACACTTGCTCCTGAGTGAAAAAGTGATCATCTGTAGTATTGCTCTGGCAGTATTACATGTAGCTGTAGTTCCTCTTGTAGGCTTTCTCTGAGTGTTTCTCTTCAAGACCTGGATGATGATTTTATAATTGAAATATATTTCAATACTTTTGTTTCTCTAGGGCTTCAGAAATGGGAATACCAAGTAAAAAAATAATCATAAAACAGAAAACTCCCGAAAGCCGGTGGGTGATGGTTACTGGTATTTGAATGCTGTTCAGAAACTTCCTATAGTGATAGATTTTTTTTGATCTGTATTGCTGGTTAATTAATTAATTTGCCATTAATCACCTCAGTTTCTGGTACTATTATGATAGCGTTCAGGAAGGCAGCAGCTGCTCTCTTTACAAGGCCTGTCTGCACCTGGTTCTAGTAATAAAAAGTCAGATACCTGACATCCCTTAAAAACAATTTTTATCCCATGTTTACCCAAAAGCTTTGAAGACATGCCGTCTACTCATACAGTTCAGTCTTCAATGACTGGTGTAAGTGACTCAGTCTTCTTTCCTTGTGTTCTTACCAATGACTAGGAATTCAGAGCACTGCTGAGGGCGTTCTATCTGTGTACTTTTTTGTTTCTTTGTTTCAAAAAGTGGAAGTAGTAATCCTGTTCTGGAATTTTAATTCTGGCCACTTTGCCTACAGGTCATCTGCATTGCAGAACCTGTTAGCCGTTCTGAAGTTTGTTGTGTGAAACATGATGCATAATTCAATATTCCTTATGAGGTTTTTATTTGTAAAGGAAAAAAACGCTAATAAAAGTCTGTGTTTTAACAGCATACTTCAACCAAACCAAGGACAGAATGCCCCAGTTCATAGACTGCTTTGCAGACAAGGGTAAGAGCACAGCCTGTTTATAGCCTAAAGATGAAAGTAAATGCAAAGCACAGGCGTACAGTGATTGCTGAATAATATTTCCACATACTGGTGCAACTGTTGTTCAAAGTAAAAATAATTACTTCTCACAGTATTTTGAGAGGGTGACGAAGCTATGTTTTACCTTATACTGCAGGAAGATATATAGTGTTGTCATCCTCTTGTGTATGTCCTCATTTACACTGTGTTCCAACATTTCTATTTGTAACATTCATTCCATGAAGCTTTGCTTCCACTTAATGAAATGTGTGTATTTTTATATGTAGACTGTAATGTCAGAGTGTCTGAACTGAATTAGTTTCTTGAATAGAGTTTTTAAAGTCCATTCATGGGGAGATGTTCTCCTCCTTACTGTGTCTCTGTAAGATGTAATAATGTCAATAGAAACTGTACACATACTCAGGAGGAGGCTCTGTGGAACATTGGCATAAAAACATTTTTACAAACACAGTTTGATAGTGTCTGTTTTTGTATACAGCCTTTCAACTTTGTTGCAAGTGACTTATTAACTGTTTTATATTTAATTAGAACCCTTAAGTCCTCAGTGAATGGGGTTGAGCAAAATAGAAAGAAGGCCTCAGAGAGCAGAGTGTCTAACAAGGCTGTTTCAGGTGTGTAGAAAATTGGTGCTTGGATCTTATAGTAAATAAGTTACTAGTATTAAGAAAAAGTAAATGGGCAATATATTGTTTTCCTTTCCTTGTGCACCTGCTTTGCTATATCTTAAATCTAACCTATCTCTTCAAACAAACATGGACTGGTAACTTAACCATCCACTTTCAAATTCTATAAACGTAGTATATAGAATGTGCTGCACAGCTCATTTGCTTTCACTCACCTGATGCCCAGTCATAAAAAAGATTGCCAGATATGTTCACCATAACTGAGAAACTGATTGTAGTCAAAATACACAGATGAGAATCTCCATGTAATTTGATTCTTCGTTCTGTACACACGTCTTCAGCACGAAGCCCCTTGAAAGAATAGGAAGGACAGTTTCAGACTCATCAGTGAGTGTTCAGTCATCATATAATCCTAAAATTATTATTACTGTCGCATCTTATAGCATGTTTGAGTTGTAATGACCCAGGTTTAAAAGTGGAGTGTTCTTGGGCTTACGTACGGAGACTATTGATTGGTTGCCTTTTATTAAAAAGATTTGATAATAGTGCTGATCCTCTCTGTTTGCAGCCTATTCAACCATGAAGGGAATAAAACACTATGAAACATCTTGCATAGTTTCTATTTCTTAATCAGGTTTTAAATTTCTTAAGTGACAAACGAACTGATCAAAAGGTAAAGTGGTTTATAGGTATTAAAGCAGTTTAAGATCTGATTTACAGTATTACAGAGGTTGTCAAAGAGTGGTAGTGTAAAGCTGTGTCAGGGTCAGGTTTAGCACTGATTGGAGGTTTGGATGCCACCCCCAGTCTCCTACAACTCATGCTCAGCTCCTAATGAGCTACAGTGGTGTTTGTATTTGTGTCTGGCATCAGACATCCAATTAAAGCATTCTTCCTTGCTCTTCTGTGTTGGCAGTGTATGCTGCTCTGCTAAGGAAGTCCCTGAGTTTATCTTAGTCATAATTACCAAAGTTGTAAAATGAGGAAAAAAAAAAATGGGAAGGAAGATTAGTAGAATACAGCCATTATAAATTTATTCAACGTAGACAAATGCTCTGAAAATAGTAATATTCAACTTTTTTTCATCATTCTCCTCATGATTGTTTTAAATTCTTTCTGCAAAGTGCTTTGTAGCTTTAATACCATTCCAACTGGTTGTTGTATTTTTCTTACAAGAAGGCATTTTGTTTAGGAATCAGCTGGCAATCCTAAATTTATTTTTTGTTGATTTTTACTCCTTCAATCTAAAGGTCTGTGCTAAAGACAAAAGTACAAACTTGTAAATCAGTAAAAAGTCTTAATTGTTAATTTTTTTTGTTTAATTAGTTCAAATAGGACCAAGATGTTCAATTTTCTGCAGGCTGGGACCTAGTGGTTGAGATCAGGTTGCTCCTACAGCTAGACCTGTTCATCTTTGTTTCTGCCTGGTTTCGTTTTCTGTGGAAAAGAAATGCATGGCATGAGGCACATGGAGTATTTGGGTGGTGGCAGCACTTGGCCAAGTGTGGTCCCTCCTGCACGCCTGTGTGGGTGAGCAGGGCACAGAGCAGTGTGAGGTGTGTTAGTGTTCAGGCCAGCGCTTAAGAAGCCTCAGACCTGTTGTGTGTGAGCAGCAGGTCCGTCCTTTGTCCCAGGAGAGAGGCCTCCTGTGATTGCCCCTTGCCACTCTAAAAGGTTGGGTGTTAATTGTATTCAGAAGGACCGTCACTCTTTTTAATCAGATTTGCCTTCTGCAGTTCCTTAGACCGCTGGGGCTTTTTTCACTTCCATAGACTATGACTATAATAGCCTATTATTTGTGTGAAATTTTTTTATAACTTGGCACTTGAGGAGAGTTGAGGGGTAGTGTTAAATCACTAATCAAGCACCATGACTGTCAGCCTGGTTGTCGTCGTATGAGGTCACAGGTGAGCTGAAGAGTCCAGCACTGGCGAGTGCTGCCCAGCAAGAGTGCCTTTTGTGTAGTGAGGTGTGAGGGATCCCGCTGTGCTGAGGTCTCTGGGCATTTCCAAAGCTGCTTTGCCCTATGCTGAATGTAGCCTCTGGACATTTGTAAGTAACCAGTGCAGCTCTGACAAAGAGCAACTGAAGAGCCTAAAAAGGACTGGCACTTCTTTGTCACATTCATTTACTTGCCTGGTAGTCATTTCTCTTCCATGGCTGTCTTCCATTCCCACTGCTCTGCACCCTGTGGTACGATTTTCTCTGCTTTGTGTAAATGTTTGCTCACACTGCTGCACCCTCTCGGTAACTGCTTGAACCTAAGGAATGCTCAGTTGTGCTACTTTTTAGCAGCCTGCCATGCTGAACCCTTATTATTGGAAGATACTTCTGCTATGCATAGTACAATATGGACTTCTAAATATATCTATGTGTATACTTGTTCCCTGTGTAAAGACTTATTTTTATACTTGAGCAGCCTTCCTTTTATAAGGGCTCTGTCTGATGGCCTTATTCATACTGCACTTCTAATTCTGGTTGTCTGTACTGACATGGAAGCCTACAACTGTCTCTTGGTTTAATTAATGTGGCAGCGGGGGAGAAGGAAAGAGTTGTTAAGTATTTGATTTAAATAATGTTTTTTCGTTGTTTAAAAGTAGTGCTTGACATAGTTGAACTAATCAGACACTTAATCTCTGTCTTGGTGATTTGACTGTTCTTTTGAAAACTTATGAATTGTAGTTGTAGGAGTTTTACAGTAGCAGAAAAGATTTTGGCATCGTTACCATGGAAGGCAGTGCTATAAAAGTGTCACTACTTTCAAAAACTATAGGAGGCTTTTCTAAGGCATTTTGGATGTAACATTATGAAAGCTGTCATTTTAAATGTAGTCACTGAATACATAACATTGCTTTCAAAAAAATTGTCTTAAAGTTTTTCAGCTGTTTTTGTTGGATAACCCTGTTCCAAAGCCCAGTATACTAATTGTAAAATGGTAATGTTTCTACTTATTTTTAGGAGCATATGCAGGAAGAACCCAAAGAAAGAAGCCAAATGTTGTGACAATTTAAGAAGACAGCACTCACTGGGATAAAATGGCTGGTTTTTAATGATGGCATTCTCAGCACTGATTTTAAATATTGCATCTTCTTTACATATATATATATTTAGAAATTATAAATCTACTTTGGCATTTTCAGAAGACACATTAGTACAATCATATTGCAGTAATAAAGGACTTTGAAGTTCTAATACTTGTGGAAAAATTGCATGTTAGAACTTAGGTGTTAATACTAGTGTGTACACATAAGATTCATAGTCTTGTTTATTTAAAGACCACCACAGGGCAGCATGAAGGTATTTTGTGACTTTTTCACACTTTCTAATTCTTGTGTCTGATACATGCTTTTTGCATTACTTTAAATTGTGATTTCTGTGTATGACTGCTACCATATGTAAGTCATGGGCATATATTTAATTTCATACCATAAAGTTAAAGCAGCTAAATGGGAAAAAAAACCCCAAACTTAAACAAAAGTGAGTCCTCACATCAGTGAATTTGTCACCAGCTGTTTTGAATGTAGTTTCTGTATGAATGAGATTTACCTCAGTTTCAGTACTAATGACCTGAATGTTTTGCATTTCTGCTAAGCTGAACAGACACAGATCCAGTTCCACTGCTGGGCAGACGGACCTACTTTCATTGACTAAACCAAAACTGTGCATTTATACTTGTGATAGATCAAATCACCACCACCAAGAGTCCTGGGACTTTTTTTTCCCTGCTGTCTGCTGAATTTGCTTGTGAAAACAACATTTGGGCAAGATGGAGATGTGACTGTTCTACAAAACCTTAAGAAGGCAAGATTTTAATTGTTTTATTGTTTCTGACTTAAATAGTAAATTCAGATATGTTACATTTCATTGATGACAGTTGCAGTTTTTCCTGAACAATTTCTCTTTTACCATGATCTAACAGGTCCTTGTACTGAAGTCATGATTTTGAGGGGTGGGAAATCCTTACTAAATCTCAACAAACACTCTCATATTTATGAATATCTAACATTAAACTATCATATTTTAACTTGGTCTTCCAACTGATGGATATTATCCATCAACTTGAGGGGAGCATAATTCTATACCTTCTTTTAAAGAACTGAAGGCATAATGTTAACAAAGTCCTAGAGACAAAATGCAATAGAGAAATGACTGAATGTGAAATAGGTTATATCTTGTTACTTTCCCAGTGTCAGTACAATGCAACATGCTAACTTTGAAGGCTTTGTAACATGTTGAGGTGGATATAAGAGAAGAAAGACTGAGAATTTTGATAGTGAGGTTGTTCGAAACAGGTGTTATACCACACAGTAAGTTCCCCAAATTGTGTACTTGGAAAATGGCACAAATGCTGCCCAAGCACTTTGAAGAATGACACAGCTCAGTGTCTCTCTGCTGTGGTGTTTCTCCAAAAGCCTGGAGCTCCCCTAATGGTAAAATGTAAGAGTTTTCACCAGGGTAGGTGAAAATTTTATACAAATGCTGTGGTGCTTTAAAATCTCAGCTGTAATACAGAAAATGCCCGAGGCAAGCTTCCTGCTCACTCAATGGGCATCAAAACTCAGCTTTGGTTCTCAGCTTTCCTTGGGAGTGAAAAACATCACAGGAGGGAAGAGTTTGCAATGATGAGTAACCTGTGTTGTAGGAGACAATAGGTGCTGTTGAGATAGGATTGGTGTTTCTAAAGGGTATTTTACGTGTTGTATTTATTATTAGCATAGGCACTATGTTGATGCACAAGTGGGTTTAGTGTGTTAATAGAAATGAATGTTTGCTTTGTTTGGGTTTCACATCTAAGCTTCTTTGTCTTTGAGCATGATTCCAGTGTGTAATAAAGCATTGTAGCACAAGGATTTTTTTTTTTTTAAACTTTCATGAGGCCTTTCTCTTGACAAGTGCCAGAATTTGTTTTCTTTTGTACTTGATGTTCTGTATTTATTACACATATTTATCTTTTTATTTCGTGTGGAATTGTGATGCCATTACAAAAGCCTTATTTATTTTTATACTTTATTTCATCTTCCACCAGCCTCGCTTTTTACTTGAAGCATTCTGCGCAATAAACTCGGAATCTTTACCAGGAGCTCTCCTCTCCCTCCGTCTTTCGGTGCTCCCTCGCGCTGAGGGGGAGCTGAGGGGGCTGAGGGGGAACTGAGGGGGAGCTGAGGGGGCTGAGGGGGAGCTGAGGG
>VWZF01005695.1:50591-108267 GCA_013396755.1 Sclerurus mexicanus | reverse complement strand
CCCTGCGGAGAGGCGGAGGCGCTGCTGTGAGCGGGGCCGGGGAGGCGGCGGCGGGGCACGGCCGCTGTGGGCTCGTTTCGCCCTAAAATAAGCAAGACAGGCCCCTGAGGGTCGCTGGCGCTCCCCGGTGTGTTGTCACGGAGCGTGTCCTGCCGGGAGCCGAGGGGAAGGAGCGCTCCGGCTGCCGCCCCGGCCGCGTCACTGCGGGCGCGCTGCTCCTGCTGGCGGGAGGACAGCGAACTCTGCAGTCAATTTGGCTTTACTAGTACAGTTTAGCCCCTGCTAGTTATCTCTGACAGACTCGTTAGAAGGAGGCACGGCTTAGAGACTGAAGAAGCAGAGCCAGCATTTAGCAACGTGCAGTATTACTTCAGGAAAACGTGGTGTACAGCTGAGGTGCACTGAACGGGATAACTCATTCTGGTATCTGTTATGGAAAGGGGGAATAAAACAGGCACCCTGACAGACAAAAGGAAAATATGTTCATAGTTAATTTTTCTTCAAACCCTTGATTACAAACAAGCTGATTTACTGTATGTGGAAGACTCACCATCTTGAGACTATTGTGCTTTTAACACATTGAATATCTTGAACTTCCAAGTTTTGGTGTGGCTGATGGGCTAGTGGTTATTAGGCTTAGGGTTAGAGTTTGGCTTGTAGTTAGTGTTAGGTGTAAGGATAATATGTGGTTCTCTTCATTAGTGGTGGTGCTTATTAGCGGAAGTGGTAATTATGGAGACTGGTTATTAGGGGGAGTGGTTTTCAGGGTTGGTGGTTTATAAGGGTAGGGATAGGACTAGGGTTAAAATTAGGTTTATGGTTAGTGTTATGGGTAAGTGTAATATGTGGCTGTGTTAGTTAGAAGCAGTGGTTATTAGCAGCACTAATAATTATGTGGAGTGGTTATTTGGGAAGTGGCAAGAGGGGCCAATGATTGGGTTTTGGGTTAGGGTTATGGTAAAGGCTAGGGTTAGGTTCCAGCTTCTGGTTAGCTTTAGGGCTGGGGGTAATGTGTGGTTGTGTTGCTTACTGGTAGTGGTTATTGACAGCACTGGTAATTATGGGGAGCTGTTATTGGGGAAGTGGCACGGGGGGGCCAATGTTTGGGTTTCGGGTTAGGGTTTTGGTGAAAGCTAGGGTTTAGGGTTAGGGTTAGGTTCCGGCGTCTGGTTAGGTTTAGGGCCAGGGGTGATGTGTGGTTGTGTTGCTTACTGGTAGTGGTTATTAGCAGCAGTAATAATTATGGGTTGCGCTTATTGGGGTAGTGGGAAGGGGGGGCCAATGTTTGGGTTTCGGCTTAGGTTTATGGTAAAGGCTAGGGTTAGGATCCGGCTTCTGGTTAGGTTTAGGGCCAGGGTAATGTGTGCTTGTGTTCCTTAGTGGTAGTGGTTATTAGCAGCACTAATCATTCTGGGGAGTGGTTATTGGGGTAGTGGCAAGGGGGGTCCAAAGTTTGGGTATAGGGTTAGGTTCCGGCTTCTGGTTAGCTTCAGGGCTAGGGGTAATGTGTGGTTGTGTTGCTTACTGGTAGTGGTTATTAGCAGCACTAATAATTATGGGGAACGGATATTATAGTAGTGGCAAGGGGGGTCCAATGTTTGGGTTTCGGGTTAGGGTTTGGTGAAAGCTAGGGTTAGGTTCCGGCTTCTGGTTAGCTGTAGGGCTGGGGGTAATGTGTGGTTGTGTTGCTTCCTGGTAGTGGTTATTAGCAGCACTAATAATTCTGGGGAGTGGATATTAGGGTAGTGGGAGGGGGGGGCCAATGTTTGGGTTTCGGCTTAGGGTTGTGGTAAACGCTAGGGTTAGGGTTAGGGCCAGGGTTAATGTGTGGTTGTGTTAGGGTTGAAGAGCAGGTACAAGGATTCCCTGAAACAACACCTCAGCCTTGGCCATATTGACCACCATCAATGGTCCACTCTGGCCTCGAGTCAGGAGAAATGGAGACACACCATCCATAACGCTGCTAATTCCCTTGAGATCACGCGCAGAGTCAGTCTTGAGGAAAAAAGGCAAGGCAGGAAGGACCGTGCCTTGCCAGCAGTGCCCATGGAGACTTTCTGCTGTGCCTGTTGCAATCGGACTTGCCTATCTCACATTGGCCTTTTTAGCCACCAGCGTGCTTGTAGCAAGCGTGGCCAGAGCCCTTCCCAAATCTTTGTTCGTGAAGCCATAGCCATGGTTGTATTGAACTTCGAGGTTTTGGTGTGACTGATGGGTTATAGTCCTGAGCAGACTAGAACTCAAGCTTATTGAGGAGTCAAGAAAAGTAATATGCAACTATTAGAGGCAGTTTGAGCATGAAGCTGCCAGCAGGTTTTCCCCATATATACCCTGTCATGCTGAAAATCACCTGGCTCTCTCTTTCATGTTGCTGTGGGGTTTGTGTTTAATACACAGATAAGGATAGCTACAGGCGTGGCCAGAGCCCTTCTCATTGTATTACCAATGCCAATATATGTCTAGTGTTGTAAAGAGGCTCTTCTGCATTTTCTATGCCTGGCCTGTCTGTCATGGGACAATAGCAAAAAGAAAAGGAACTGGAGATCAAGAAAACAAAAGGAATAAGCATGTAGATTTCACTGGGCTCTTGCTCTCCTCTATCACAGTAGATGTCAAAGTTTCTCCTTGGAGCAGCACAATCATAAATGATCTAATTCTTAATTATTTTTTTAAATGAAACTGAATTTTTGGAGTAGATAGTACCTATGAAAGACCTGGCTGCTTGACACTGCTGAAATTCTTCCTAATGAGTTAGGTCTCTGAGAAGGAATGGAATTATTTGAAAGTTTGGATTAGTTTTTGTGGGAAAGATGTGTATAATATGGGGGAAGTGGTGTTTGTTTATGTTAGGAGTCTGATAAAAGAATTCTTTGTGTATCCACTGATTTTACTTATTCAGCTGAGGTGGTAGTGTGTGCTGTAAGCATTCTGAGGATCCTGAACAAAACACGAAAGAGTAATTAGCTGCTCTTTACTTATTTTTCAAGATGCATTTCTTTGTGTAACTAAGCATCTGTATGGACATAGGATATGTTTCTCTCTTAGTATGTGATTATTCATATGTATACGTACTTTCTCTTTACTCTTGCTTTTTAAGGCATGCGAGATCAAGAAACTATGCCTCAGAATCTGAAGTGTGCAAGCTGGAGTCTGTGCCCTTGGATTTTGGTGATTACCATCCACTGAAACCCATTACAGTGAGTTTTTTTGTGCTTTTGGAAAATGAATGTGAACTAAAACTGATCGTGTTCCTCTTTTTACTTTTGTTTCTTTAAAAATAAAAGGCTTTGAAGTCTGTGGTTTTACTTGTGAAGTCGCTTTCTATGTTAGTGGCCTGTTATTTTAGGGGCATCAAGGTTTATTGTTTGTCCTTTACAGAAATTTGCTGGTGCTGTTATGTGTCAAAACTAGTCTCCTGACAAATATAGCACTCCAGCTTGTGGGTTTTCTTGGTTGCATTAAATGCTGAATAATGGATAAATTTAAAATCAAATATTGCATTACAAATAACCTGCATAATTGCTTGATGTAAGATTTGGTTTCGGGTTAACTTCCAGTCAGCTGTGTGCTTTAAAACATTTATCATTTCTTTAATGTATAAGAGGCTTTTAAAGATGTGGATGTACAAAAAAAAATCCAACTTCAAAGAGATGATAGTCATCCTCTAATGAATGATAAATGGGCAGCAGCTTCTGCTCAGGAAGGTTGGGGAGGGAGATGAGACAGTGGCCTTAAGAACAGATTTGATGTTCCAGGCTTGAGCGTTGTATAGGAAAACTCAAGGTGAAACTGGTGTTGGAAATCCAATAGCAAGAAAGAGGTTGGAGGGCAGGGTTAAACCTAATAAAATAGAGGAGGAGTACTAGAAAGAAATCTAGAGTGTTTGATCCTAAAGTTCTGTAAATGTAGAATTGGAAGGGAAGAAAAAGTAATGGAAACGCTATTGAAGAGTGAGTGCCTCCAGATTCAGGGGAAAAGGAGGTGCTGCAATTTAAATGTTTGTACTTACTCTAAAGAGTGTGATTTGCCCTTGCTTTTGTTGCAACAACGCAATTTATGTGATGTATTAAAGGGAGAAAAGAGAAAGCCTTTTTGTTTAGTAGTTTTGAACTTTTCTTTTAGGTTACTGAGTCCAAGACCAAGAAAATGAACCGGAAAGAAAGTACTTCTTCTACCTCCTCTTCTTCTTCTAGTTCTGTGATGGATCCATTGAGCAGCGTATTGGATGGCACCGATCCCTTGTCATTATTTGCAGCAGCTGCAGATCCTGTGGCTATTACTCCTACCATGGTAACACCAGAGGCAGTTATTTCAACTTAAATAAAATTTAAAAAAACCCCAAAACCACACAGCCAACCATGGATAAAATGTATTTGTCTCACCAGGTTAATTCAAGTAGGAAGTATACTGTATTACTAGAACAGTCTTTTTTTATTTACCTATTTTGACATATTTGTTTAAATATGGATTTTTATTTTAATAATGTGACTTCTGGAAGGATCAGCTAGCACTTGAAACGCGAGGTTGACTTTTATCAGCCTTCTTTTCTTTTTCCAGATTTGTATTTAACTTTTGCAATAACTTGTACTCCCCTCATAGGATGGTACACGGAGGAAACGGGATAAAGATGACAGCTCAGCAGTAGGAAGTGACTTTGAGCCGTGGTCAAGCAAACGTGGTGAAATCCTTGCTAGATACACAACAACAGAGAAGCTCTCTATTGTAAGTGGCAGTTTCTCCAGTTTTATTTATTTCTACTAGACCTTTATTGGATTTGGGATGTTGCTATTTTGTAAGTATGTCATGAATAAATACTGGCCCTCTAAATTTCAGTTTCAGTGTTGCAGAAAGCTGTGCCACAAGCTCTCACTTACAAAGATTGTTTTGGAGCCAAGTCCAAGTCTTTTGATACTTAGAAGCCATCACTTTGTCTTTTTGTAACAGTACCAATGACTTCTGTTTTTATGTCTACTTCTAAATGATTAGAGGTTTACCTAGCGATGTATTTACCCTATGCATTCTTGAAATACTAGTGAGTACTGCTGTAAAGTCTGCTTTTTCTGTTTTCTCACAGAATCTGTACATGGGATCTGAAAAAGGTAAGCACTTTCTTTTACAGTAACTAAGTTTGCTTGAGGTGGGGTGCCCTGACAGGTTTATGGTCAAGAATAGTTGAAATGTGTTTTCCTGCCTCTCTTATTCTGACATTTGGTTGCGTTTATACTCTTCTGTGGATAAGACTTCTGGATTTTTACTTAAAATAGTTATTGAAAAGAAGCCACCCAACCACCTTGTCTTCTATTCCTGTTGGCTAATGAATTTGTGGTTATTTCACTGCCTGCCACTGTAGTTTAAAACTTTCTTCCATTTAAAGTGAGCAATCATGTTTTGAGTATCATGTTTATCTACTCTTCTGCTAGCTGGAAGGAAAGCAAGCAAGTCCGTTGGGAACTTGTTTGGTTATTCTCTTTACATGAAAGTGAAATGATTTCAACTGTATGCTGGGTGTTCAAAACAGAACCAAATGTTAAATATTTTATCATGTGTTCTAGCGAAGCAAATCTGGGCTAAGTAGTCCTAGCTGATTGCATAGTACATCAGGATTTTTATATGTGAGTAAACACGCAGCATTTCAGCTTCTGCAAAAATATAAAATGCTTTTTCGCAATGAGAATGATCAAACACTGCAACTGAATGCTCAGGGAGAGTGTGACATCTCCACTCTTAGATATCGTTAAATTGACTGGATATAACCCTGTGCAACCTGTTACAACTTCAGAATTGGACCTGCTTTGAGGAGGAGAGTTGCACACAAACCTCCATAGGGCTTTTCTGACCTAAATTATGGTGTTTCTTTTCTTACCAGTAAACCTTGCAAGTAAATCCATTTATATTCAGTTTCACTTGTCGTTCCCTCCTAAAAAGTGAATGCATTGTAGGTATGTTTAAATGTGTGTTTTCAGGAATTCTCACTAAATGAATCAAACCACTCGTCTTTCATCACAGAAGATGACTAGTTGTCTGAGTCTGTCGAGTTCCTTCAACTTTGTTTCTCTTTAGAAGTTCCAGTGTTTAAATGTTAAAGAAACTTACACGTGTAATTCTTTACAGGAAAAGCTGCAACTTCTGGTTCAGCAGTTTCTGAAAAAGTGAGGACAAGGTTAGAAGAACTGGATGATCTGGAAGAGGTGGGAAAGTTTTCTGATCAAATTACGGCACCATTATAGCAGTGAAAGAAATTTGTGAAATCAAAATCTTTTGTGAAACCTGTTAAACAGGACCTGATTCTGCATGTGATCATGCAGTATTTAGATAAATATATACTTTCTGTGAGAATTCTCTAGTAATTTCAATCCTTATGGTTCTGTCTGAATCCTCATGGTTCTAAAGCTTAAACAATTATTTCTGCTTTTGGTGTTTAAGTAGTTTGTTTTTGATAGATAATCTTTTTATAAAGTCTGTAAAATCTTCAGGAGACACGTCATAGGAATGCTCTGGTACTGAGCATGAGGTGAACGTGGTTTTGTTTTCTTACTGCAACACAGCCAGATTTTTTCTGCTCTCAACAAATTTCTTAGGGTGCTACTGGAAAAACAGTTCGTTTCTCTCTGATGCTGGTTTAAATAAGTGCAAGTATCCTTATCTGTAGTGTTAGTGCACCATCAGTAGAATACCACTGAAATGGTCCAGCTGTTTCTGAACTCACAGACAGCTTTGGGTGCCAGTATGTGTCTCCTGGCAACTAGAACAGTTGTGATGCATTCTTGTGCCAAACATCTACAATATCGGTGCTGCAAAGCTAAGAAGGGAAAATTGGGGAAGTTGTAATAATTTTTGTGGGGTTCCCCCCGCAACATCGTGATTTGACTCTATAATAGCAGCACTCACCTTCCTTCCCTCCCA
Source organism: Sclerurus mexicanus (assembly GCA_013396755.1). Lineage (NCBI taxonomy): Eukaryota > Metazoa > Chordata > Aves > Passeriformes > Furnariidae > Sclerurus > Sclerurus mexicanus. The sequence goes on along the minus strand of VWZF01005695.1, from coordinate 101,364 downwards.
CTCCTGCTGAGTAGGCTTGTGTTTCCTTGGCAGGGGTCACAGAAAGAGCTGTTGAATTTGACTCAGCAGGATTACATGAACCGAATTGAAGAACTGAACCAGTCTTTAAAGGATGCTTGGTCCTCTGATCAGAAAGTAAAAGCTCTGAAAATAGTAATCCAGGTCAGTTTTGCAGTTTTGTTCTATACAAAACCAGTGAGATTGGTGATATGACTTGTCCAATTTCCTTCTTGGGAAAAGAAGGGTTTCTGTTATTTTTCTATTATTTCCTTTTGTTCTTCACTGAAACAGATTTCTTTCAGAGTTTTATGACTTCTGACAATAGCTAGATTTTCAGCTTTGTTATTACGTATTGATTTTGATTAGGCTACATGGGATGGAATTCTCAATAAAGAGTAACCAAATGATAGGTGTGGAAATTTTACCTGCTTAAGGATAGTTAGAATAAATAACATGTAGTGATATCAGCTCTTTCTAGCCACCTCAAATAATACCAGAATGGCTTTCTGAACATCAGTGTTTTACCCATCCAGATTTACTAAGGCAATTGAATAATGTGATTTAGGACCTCAGCAAGCTACAGAAAACAGCTCCAGATTCTTAAAGGTGTGTGCATGGAGATTTTCTTTGTTTGCTTTTTAAAAACGTGTCCATAGCCTTTCTATGGGTCATTTGAGGTGATAGGCTTTGAGGAGGACAAGGGGAAATAGGACAATTAATCACTCTTTTGTTTGGCTTGGCCTTTAAAAAAGGCCAGAGGCAGAGTGCAGCAGAGGACAGGAGAGATAATGACATCCTTAAAAGCTGTAAAACTGATGTAATGCTGATAGTCATCCAGTGGGGTTATATAAAGTCAGGATTTTTTGGTTTGCCATTCTGGATACACTTGTGAAAACTGTTTGCAGTAATTTCAGCTTAAATTGTGGTAAAGACAAAATAGGAAATGAAATGTTAATGAAGAGAGATCAAACAATTATATGTGACCTAGGGTGACTAATGTTCTATTGTAATACTATGAAATCAGCACTATTACTGTTATTTTTAAAAAAAATCCATATACAGGATTGTGAAGTGTGAATATGGTCTTTGGATGACAAGAAAAGGGGCAGGGATATGCTGTACAATGCTTTAATATATGTGTGTATATATATATATATACATATACACAGAGAGTGTCATGCAGTGATAATCTCTGCATTAATATTGTCACAAGTTCTTCTACAAATGGTTCACAAGCAATTTTGAAATAATATAGTTTCTCAGTGGTTAGGTGGCTGAGCCCAAAGAATGGTGTGAATGGAGTTCCATCAGCCAAGGCTGGTCACCAGTGGTGTTCTCCAGGGCTTGGGACTGGGGCAGGTTCAGTTTATTATCTTTATCAGTGATCTGGACCGGGGGATTGAGTGCACCCTCAGCACATTTGCAGATGACACGAAGTTGGGTGGGAGTGTTGACCTGCTTGAGGGTAGGAATGCTCTACAGAGGGATCTGGAGAGGCTGGGTCTTCACCTAAAGGCTTCTCAAGCATCGGAACAAGCTGCCCAGGGCAGTGGTGGCATCACCATCCTTGGAGGTGTTTAAAAGATCTGTAAATGTGGCACCTGGGGACATGGTTTGTTAATGGCCTTGGCAGTGCTGGATTAAGGGTTGGACTCAATGATCCTGAAGGTCTTTTCCAACTTAAACAATTCTACAATTCCATGATTCCTCCAGTGCCTTTTTACAAGATACTTTACTTGTCAAGATGGGGTAAGCTAAGCTACTTAGAGCAAGCTGAAGTAAGTTGATTATGCATGTGAGCTCTAAGAAAAGTGGTAATTAAGAGTTCCTAGTATGTGTAGGCCCTAAACAGCTGCTGAATTACCCTTCTTTGAAGGTGACTGACTTACCATGCAGCAGGGAGGATTCTGCTTCTGATTTTCTGCCTCTCTGGTGCACTCTGAAGATACCCTGATGAATAAAGCAAAAAGACTAAGTGTGCCCCTTGTTTCAGCATGTTCAAATGTTATGATTTTCTTATTTAAACAAAGCAGTCTTGGAGGGTGTTGGATTCCTTCCTGTATTTTTGAAATGTAATGAAAACTTGAACTTTATTGATTCCACTGAGATTTAAGAAGTGTCCTGATGAAGGAGAGAGAAGGGAGGGATCACAGAGAATATTGTCAGCTTAGAAACCACAGAGGACTTTGAGGCCACTTTTGACTCAAGCAGAGAGGAGGTGGATTTCTCTCCCCAGTCAGTCATTTGCCTGTTTTCTTCAGGTAGAGGCTTTTTTTTTTTTTCCTGAGTAAACTTCTGCCAAAGTTTTTGAGTCCAGTTTAGTCTGGGAGAACAAAGTATAGCTTAATTAAATATCTTAAAAATACCTTCATTTCTCAATGTGTATTTTGAATTCATATCGTGAACAGACATGTTCCTTCCTGGCCTTGACATCCAGGGACAGTAGAACTAGGTGGGCAATATGTTTTCAAATGTGACTGTACCAGCCACCATTTGAGCCCAGCTGCTGGGATCAGCTTGGCTTCCAGGGGGTCATTGCTTTCAGATTCCTCCCTGGAGCTCACTGTGCATCAGCTTCTCTGTTTCCAAAGTATTTCAACTAGTTACGTGAGCCACAAAAATGTGTTGAAAAGCTCATTAGCTACACTTTTAAAATCATTTCTTAATTTAGTCTAGAGTAAATTTTGTGTTTGATATGGATGTTGAGAAACTGGAAAGTGCCCTTTAAAAAGTTGTTTTAGAGAAGAAGTGCCTTTTAATACTTCTGTGAGAGAATTTGTCTCGTCTAAACAAATGCAAAGATCTGCATGGTCAGCTGAAATTCCGCATTGTAGATTATCTTATATAAAGGATAACCAGATCTGTGACTAGCTTTGGAAATGAGGAATAACCTGAAAGATACAAAGAGCACTGGGGTGTGTTATGTTAGAGGTTCTTGTGCTTTTGGCTTCATCAGTCGTGTTGATTCTTCCATCTCTGGATATTAACCTGTTCCAGTCTTTCTGGAGTGAAAACACAAACTTGCATTGGTCTCTAAAAATGTTTCTTTGTTTTTTTTCTCTTTCTAGTGTTCTAAGCTTCTTTCAGACACAACAGTAATCCAGTTTTATCCAAGTAAATTTGTTTTAATTACAGATATCCTTGATACTTTTGGTAAGTATCTAGTGTTCCAGACTTATTACACAATCGTTAATAAGATTAATTCTTTTTTTGTAACATTAGAAAGCATCAAAGTTATCCAAAAAGGGCTTTCAGTTTTAACATGGAATATTTCCAACACAAACATTTGGACGCCAGTGGTATAAACATGGCACATAATTGTTAAAAAACTCTGAAGAGCAAATCTTTAAAATAAAAATATTTCATTTTGTAGTTCTGTCCTTTATGTGTTAGTGAATATCTAGAACAAAACCTTGGGAAAAATCATGATCTCTGCATTTTGAAATTTAAAACACACTGTCATTATGAAAATATTTTGGGTTTTGGCAGCCTCTTGACTCAATATTTCATTATATTTATATTTGAAGAATAGAAGTCAGAAGGTTTTCTTTAGCTGAATAGGGACTATGAAGTGATCAGAATGTAGTTACTGAGTTTTTAATATATTTTTAAATCTTTAAGTGAAATTGTCATCCACTTCACGTGATTCTCTTGTTTTTCTGCCATGTTGTGGAGGAGATTTACAGTGGCCTTCAAAGTTGAAGGGTATTTTGATATTAGCAGGATATGCTATGACACAGATCCAGTTGTTTTTTCAGGTCTTGCTTCCTCTTTGTTCTCTTTCCTACTTACTGAAAGTTGCTGAAGATAACATAATATACAAACTCAGCGAAGTCAGGACACCAGCTGGCCCTTCCTGGCCCGGGGGAAATCTGCCCCGTGTGTTACCTCTGCACTCAAGGGAGCCAGAGAATTGTTTTTCTAATGTGAGCAGTGCTAAAATCCTACTGAACATTTCCCCTCACTAGAGGGCAGCATCATGTCAGAGTTCTGGGGAGCTTTTCCCAGTCATTTCACTGGATCTTGGAGGGAACCTTTGTACCAACGTTTTGTGGTTTAAAGTCTGTTAATTTTTTATGAATTATTTTTATTTTTTACTCTTTTTTTAACCAGGGAAACTGGTGTATGAAAGAATTCTGTCCATGTGTGCGGATAACCGTGTCTCTCTGCCAGGTAACTTTGTGTTTGTTCCCACTGTACTCCTGGAGGAAATCATGTCAGAACTAACTTGAGGAAGGTTAAACAGGACTTGCTACTGTATCTCCTGTGGAAGAAGTTCTAATTTGAATCTAGTAATTTTAATTTTCTTACAGAGTAAAATCCATTGCTTAGAGCTTCCACTATTCACAGTGTTCATGCAAGTTTACATTTTATCTGGGAAAAATAACCCTAAGATGTAATAAAATGTGCTTGTGGCTCTGGGTATTCCTGAGACTTGAAATCTCAAAGAATGATATGTAAGTTCTTCAACACAGAATTTATTAGGGGGAGAGAAGATTAAACATGAATGGCCAAATCAGATGGACTTTTTTTTTCCTCTCAGCATATGCTGTTTCCTGAAAGTACTATATTTTAGAAGCTTAAAGTTAATGGCACAAATTTAACAAAGCTGAGAGTCTCAGGTTTTGGTATGTAGATGACTTCAGGCTCGATCTCCAAGCTTGTTGCTTGGGAACTAGGTGAAACAAAGTTGGATGAGAACTCCTGAGGTGCTGGGTGAGAAAGAACATCTTCCTGTACTCACTCAGCATCTAACGTGTGGCTTCTCTCAGCTTGGAAGTTGGAAACCCTGTGGAGCAGGAGCTTCTCACCTTCTGGGGGCAGGGGTGGGAGGGCACTGCTATTTTAAACGGTTCCACGGGTAGTTTATAAGGAGCCATTCACAGCAGAAGCTGTTTATGCAGCTTTGTCACTGGGAGAAGAGGGACCCACCCATCCCAACCAGCTGGGGCTAATCCCAAGAAGCCAATTTTGCCTTCTGTTCCAGGCAATCTAGAGAGAGAGGAAGCAGTTAGCCATGGCACTGCATGCCCGCCTGACCAGACTGCTGCCCCCAGCCCATCTGTTCCATGCCAGGGTGGCAGCTTCTCCCTGCTGGCACCTGACACAATAGTCCCAGAGCTCACCATGAGAGAACTGCACTGCAGTGTTCCATGATCAGTGTATGAAAACAAGTGTTCTCTCAGCATTTAGCATTTCCTACTTCTTCTAATAGTATTGTTTAAAAATTATATTAGCCTTTTAAAATAAAAAATTGGAGTGCTTAAGTATCTTCTATATATATGCATTGGTTATAGATATATAAACATGTATTTGTTATAGATTCCCTGCATTTTCTTTTTTTACAATTTCTGCTTTTGGGAAAGCAGAGGAGGAGTTTGGATTTCTCAGTGGCAGCTCTGAGATCAGCTTTGAACGCTTGACTTTCTGAGTTGTTACTTAGTACAAGGTGGAAGCTCTGTTACCCCTTCTTGCTGTGTACTTGGCTCTGACTGCTGCTCCAGAGAGCTGAGAAACAAATATATTGCCTAGTTTATTATGGTGCACCTCATTTCTTATTGATAGGAAGGAGAACACAGTTTTAAACCTAGAATGAAAGTGAATTGTGTCCAGAAAGAATGTAACTGTTTCTGGGGTATTGGGTTTTTTGCAGATAACTTTTCTCCAGAAAGTGTTAATGATACAGCTAAGGAAACTTGCTTAAACTGGTTTTTCAAGATCGCTTCAATCAGAGAACTCATTCCCAGATTGTATCCTTGTCAAACGACACTCAGAGTGTGTCTGTGGGTTTTTTGTGGTCTTTTTCATAAATGAACGTGTTTGTTTCTATAAAAAAACACAGTATCTGATGTTTACACTTGCTTTTTCTTCTCTGTTTCAAGCTGTATGTTTTGAATGTACTTTTGAGTCATGTTTCATAGTAAACTGAGTGCTTGATTATTGGCTCTGGGCAGTGTGGCAGTGATAAAATAGAGGTGATGCATGAAAAATTTTGAAGCAGAATCTTGTAGCTAAATCGTAAAAATCAGCAAAGTGTAGTGAGATCAATTACAGAAAGCCTTGAAATAGTTTGTTCAGTATGTGTTTGGTATATGTTTGTCTCACGTTTCTCAATAGTGTGCATCCTAATTTTGTTCCTTAACTTGCCTTCAATTAGTTATGTGGAAGCAGCAATACTGAAGTGCAATAAGTTCCTGTCCAAAACGTAAGAATAATGTCAAGTATGGGAAGGAAGCGAACGGGCAGGCTTAGGAACTAATTCAGGGAATTAAGCATGCGAGTTCTGTGATTAATGGTGGATAGGGTCTCTGAGAAGAGAGGGTTTGGAGTTTTTACTGAGAATATCATAGAAGAATTCAAGTTGAACTGTGATATGATTTGAAATACAATCATGCTCTCAGTTTTGGAATATATGTATAGTTGTGATATCAGGATGTCACAAATCCAATGCAAATTGAAAACCAAGTGGCTTCAGATGGTGAAGGGGGAAGGAAGATTGTTGAGATGAGGAGTGTGGCAAAAAGACAGGATAGAAAACTGAAAGGAAAATATTGATATGCCATATTGGCAGAGACAGAGTTGGAGAAATAATTTAGAAGCAATGAAGCATTATCTGTTGAAACCCTTGGTATAAATTGAATGTGTTGCCAAACAGTGTCAGCTGCTGAGCAGAAAATGTTCCTTCCCATGTAATTGTCCTTCTTCAGTTATATTTTGAAATGAATGTTGTAAGCCAAATTGCTACTATAGTGACAACTTCATTATCCCTAAAAAGCAGTTCTTTTACTGGAATTGATGGGCCACATCTCCAGGCACTAAAAAAGGACCTTTGGGAAAGTGAGACATGCAAGGAGTTCTGCCAGTTCTGCTTTAAGCTGCTTTCCTCACAGTGTGTTAACAGCCTTTCCGTAGCCCTGCTGTTCCTTCAAACTAGAAGAGGAGCTTTTTAGTTGTATTTGTCTTGTAATAGCAAATACTGAAATTTGAATATACAATATGTGTTACTGTACACATAAAATTTTACTTATGAAATAAATTTTTTCTTTAATAGGTGTTTCTATAACTCATGCTCAATTGTTAACCTAGAAGGCAGCTACTGAGGTTATCTGTAGGTGATATAATTCCGTTACTGACTGCTAAAGCTCATTCTCATTTCTGAAAAACCTCACCAGGGGAATTTCGGAATGTCTCCCGCGGTTGACGTCCATGATTAGAGGAATTGGAGACCCACTGGTTGCAGTCTATGCAAGAGCATACCTTTGCAGGGTAGGCTGGCATTTAACTCCTCTGACCTGTAGCAAAGATGTACTGCAGCTACTGCTGCCACTGCTTCTTCTAACTACTGCCTTTAGCTGAAGTCGTCAGCACCCAGTCTCTTCCTTCTAACAAACAGAAAGAAATAAATTGCTGTTCTGCTTTAAGAATGGGGAATCTTTCTTTGAGTGTTTATAATGAGCAAGAATGATTTTAATTACTGCTGCAGGCTCTCTGCAGACAAGAGGCTGCTGCAGTGCACTGGGGCAGAGACTGATTTCCTCACCGCTTACAGATTCTTGGAGAATCAAATTTAAACACAGCTGGAACTACCAGAGGATTGTTAGTGGACATGTCTATAATAGTAAGCAGGGAAATAATCAGTCAAAAGCATGTGATTCGATGCTCTTTGTTAATTTGATATGTGTGACTTGGGTGCATTCCTTCAGAAAATGCACTTTTGTCTTGAAGGAGAATCAAAGGTGACAGAGATAAAATCTTTCTCTCTTTTAATACAGGTTGGGATGGAAGTGGCACCACAACTCAAAGAAAGCCTGAACAAAAATTTTTTTGACTTCCTTCTAACATTTAAACAAGTAAGCAAATAGAGGCTTTATTTGCAAAATCAAATAAATACACTCATTAGCCAAACTGCCACATACTTTTTAAAAATCTTTGAAGTTCTTAAATCTATATTTAGGGGTGTTCCTGTATCCAGATGTAGTATGGGAAATTTTTCATACATTCTGGTAACTTAAAACTGCTCTACTCTGCATGTGTCCAGACTTGAGTAATATCTGTTATGAACTTGGTAGTTTTTCCCCAGTTTGCAAGGAATGCTTCAGAATATGTGTGTATCTTTGTGATATTGTCTGTTGTCATTTCCAGTCAGATAGAAACTTTGTCCAGTTTATCATATCTCTCATTAAATACCTTTTCACAGCAACATGTTTTTATCCTCTGTTTTGACAGATACACGGGGATACAGTTCAGAACCAGCTGGTGGGACAGTGTGTGGAGATGCCTTTGTATTTGACCCTGTACTCTCCTGCTATAGACTGGATTTTGCAGTGTATTGCATACCATGCTCCAGAAGTAAGTAAGCAGGGTAATAATACTAACAGAAGTGTTGTGGTAAAGAGTTCATTTTGTCCCTCAGTCAGGTCTTACGTGAGTGTGAAAGTGAATATAAAGAGCCCACATACGACTGTCTGATCCTGCCTTCTGTACTGCAAGAATGTTTGCTTCCACAAAGCTCAAGTTTGACCACTTCAAGTTCATAAGCAGTATTCCTGTTTGTTTTTTGCTGTCCTTTAGCTAGTTTAATCTTTATTTCCTGAAGTCATTAGTTTCTTCTGTCATACAGATATAAAAATGATTTGAGTAAACTGTAGCTTTGTAATTGCTTAACATGGTGAACTGGCTGTTTTAATCCCGATCAGTCTGGTTTGTAATCTGACAGAGTTAATAATCTTCATCTCTCCTCCTGCCAGAGATAATTGGCCTGGCTGGCAAATAGGGATTACTTGGAGCAATGGCATGGCCGAAGGATTGCAAATATGAGTTCTGTAAAATGGTGGTTTTGATTAAAATGCCACTGTACCAAGTCCAGAGAGGGTGTTCTATGTTGTACTGCACTATTGTTTGCTTGTGTTGTAAATGCAGATAAGACAGGATTATTGGAATGTGTTAGGGAGGTAATTAAAACAGCTTTTAGTAGACTTCACTACAGTAATTAAAGCTGAATTTATTTGCAAAATCTCTAATCACTAATTTTAATAAGTAATTTTTCCAGGTTCTGCTTACTGAGATGATGGAGAGATGCAAAAAACTGGGGAACAAGTAAGTGTTGCACAGTGTAGAAGACAGGAGTCTGTAATGAGTACCCGTGAGTCCCTCTAATAAAACTCTCTCTCCCTCCTTCGGAAACAGTTCGGTTGCATAGTATGGCTTTCATTCTCCCAGTAGCTTACTAAATCATGATTATGAACATCTGTTTTCCAGAGAAGAATTCTAAAATATGGTAGATTGCTTGTAGAGCAAAAGTTAATTAGTTTAACTTGGTTGCTGCATTCTGGCTCCTAAGCCAAAATTTAGGACACGTGATGTGTTCTCCAATCAGCCATGTCTCTGATTCCTGGTAGAGCTTCATTTTTTTGTGTTTTCTTTCTCTTCCTTCCCCCTCCCCTCCACTGGCTACAGTCAGCCCCTATGTGCATTTACCAAGGGAAGCTGTAAAGCAGCTGGCAGCCTTTGGAAGATGGTAATGTTTAGGTGACTGCTTTTTTCAGCATTAAAATTAGTATCCCAAATGTCTCTGAGAAGTTTGTGTGCAGGCTAATCACCTCGAGTAAGTAGTTCAGGAAGACGGAATGGTCTGAAAGTTTTGGATGTACTAACTGAGTTTTGTGAGTGCAGTTTGGCCTGCTGATGGGCTCCTCTTTGTCCATTTTGTTGGGTAGGTGGGCTGAGTTCTGTGAAAGTTTTCAGCTACCTTTTTTTTTCTGATGTGCTTTGCACAGTTCAATTCTGCAGCAGCTGAGGAACTAAAATATGTTAATTCCTTAGATGAGGAATGCCAGAATTCTGTGACTGAGCTAAGGAGTGTGGGGGAGAAGTGTGATGTTAAGAATGTGGTGTAAGGATGGTGTTGTATCAGAGTGTATACTGCTGATAAAAATAATCCACGTACTCTGATGTACTAATTATTTTGTATAGATGTCAATTTGTTTTGTAGAATTTATTTTTAAATCAACTTCTATCATTTCTCACTGTAAAGATGGGATAGGTGCCTCCTCTTTGTTCCTGTTTGCTCTTTGAAGGAAGGACAAAATGTTGAGTATTACAAGGTGGTTTTTTTTAAAAGTAATGTTTTTGGGACACGTCTGTTTTATTGGAAAGTTGAATAATCCAGTTTAGATGATCAGTGCTTTTCTTCTAAAGTGGAGTTCTGTGTTTTTTCATCTTCTCATGATTGTCAGGATATTACAAAGCAAGAGGCATCAGTAAATGAATCTTTAAATAATCATGTTCCATGAGCTACATCGCAGCCATCTAAGTGAAAAGTGACAGCCTGTTCTGTGTATTGCAAGGCATATACCCAGTGAACTGGAAGTACTTGTCTAATGATAAAATGCAAATTCCAGTCACATTGTGATGGGACCACTTATGCTCAGACAGAAACACGGAGGGTTCTGGGCTGTTTCAAGTGCTCCATGGAATTTCTCTCAAGGTGAACTGCCCTGTATTCAAAGTGTCTGTTTCAGACTGGTGAAGGGCACAGTGTTTTATGGGGAAACGTCTGTGCCAACTCATGGCTGAGTGAACTGAGTGTCACAGTAACGCAGTGAGTTCACTCTTCCATTGGTGACTTTGGCTCCGCAGTAACACAGATACGGGTCTCAATGATTAATCATAACTGGCTAAGTATGTCATTGCCAGTTATCATATGATCACAACTGTTTGGATTTATTTTAATCCTAACCATGCAGCTGGTAGAAATGTGGCTTTTATAATGAATGTACAATTTAACTCAGTGAGAAAAATTTCATTGGGGATTTTCCCTCCCTAAATATTCTTCTGACATGTAATAAAAAAAATAGATTAAGTTTCTAGATTTGTCATCTACTCCTGATTTGTTTGATCTTTCTAGTAAATTTCTGCTAAAAGGATGACTTCAAAAACACCTCTGTGGAACAAATATTCTACAGGCTTGGTTACCTTTTTCTTATCTGATGGCTTAATGTTTTCCTGTTTTGCTTATGCACTATGAATCTTCATCCATGCAAGCTTGATTTGTAAGGGATTTTTCTTTCTCATCCCTTTTCTTTTAAATTTGTAACAGATGCTGGTCAGTTGTTAGTGTAGGAAGTTCAGACTAATGCAAATGCAGGGACAACCAAACCTGAGTGGGTGCTGAGCTGTATTGGTGTGTGTTGTGCTCGTTGCAGTGCTTTGCTGTTGAACTCAGTAATGTCGGCGTTCAGGGCAGAGTTCATCGCTGCGAGGTCCATGGACTTCATTGCCATGATTAAAGAGTGTGACGAGTCTGGGTTCCCAAAGGTAACTTCTTGTATGTAATTTGCAACAAATCCTTTTCTTTGTCTGGCAAGAGTTCTTTGTGCTCTTAGTTGCCTACAAAACTTGCACATCACTTGAAGGAAAGGTGATTTGATCTGAAAATCTTTCTGCACAGCGTAGGGTGCACCTGCATTTTCTGCTTGTAATTGAAAATTTCTCTTTAACTTCCAGCATCTCCTCTTTCGTTCCTTGGGATTAAACTTGGCGTTGGCTGATCCCCCTGAAAATGATCGCCTTCAGATACTAAATGAAGCCTGGAAGGTTATAACAAAGCTGAAGAACCCACAGGTGAGTTATTGTCCATCCTGTTTCACTACTGATTCTACGTTTAGGGCAAAACTGTAGCCAGTTGTTCAATAAGGGTAATAGCATGGCATTGTTTAGCTTTTCTAGATACAAGGAGTTGCAAAAAAATGAGATGACTGTTAATATCTTTATACGATCCCTGCTCTTCTTAGCTCTACTGAAGCATAGCCTAATTCTACATAAGCAACGTGAGTTCTGCATCTTTAGTTCTGCATGAATCATAGCTCAGGAGTTAATTCTTTTAAGTGTCATTTTTGTACATGTATTTGTCACAGCCTCCGGTAAATATTGGTAATCACAAGACACATGTATTTCTAGGATTATATCAACTGTGCTGAAGTGTGGGTGGAGTACACATGCAGACATTTTACAGTAAGTGAGAATGACTTTGTTTCCTTTGAAGTTTTTCTGATACAGACTAAGTGGCTGTATTAGCAGTTTGGTATTCATGGTGGAGTGGCTTTGACTGTTCAATATGAGAGTGTAGGATTTCAGTAGTGAATAAAAAAATGCATTTCCTTTCATGAAAGATCAATAGGGACAAAAGATGCAGCTTTGAAGCTTCACCACTCCACAGCACTGCATATTTCTTATCCTTTAGTTTTAATGGCAGATGGACCAGTTTAAGTAAGGATTTACTGGAACTATGGCTAAAGTTCCTGGCTTAACTAGAGCTCTGTAAAGAGCTGATGCTTTGGCAAATAGAAATGAATTATCCAAGTCAACTGGTGTTCAGTGACTTTATTTATGTGCCGATTTCATTACTGTATTTTGTAACCTTGTTTTTTGCTACACAGAAGCGAGAGGTCAATACAGTTTTGGCTGATGTTATCAAACACATGACTCCTGATCGAGCATTTGAAGATGCTTACCCACAGGTAAAGGATTTATTTTGCCAAATCTGTAAAAATCTGATGTTCATTTTCTTATATGAAATTAATTCTTAAGCATTACTCATCAATCTTACCGCAAAATAATTGTTTTTAAACACCAGCTGAATTTGGGAAGCCTTTTAGAACACTGCAATGCTGTGATTTATTCCTCTTTTTTTTTCCCTGCACGTCAATCTTTTGGTTCTAAGGAATGCTAAACCTGAGTGATTTATGTATTTAGAAGTAGCAATAGTTAACTCCTACATCAGCAGTGGTGTTTGCTGAAGGAAATTAGTAATAATGGTAGGCTGTTCAAACAGAAGTAAACCATAAAATAATCTATCTCTGTTTGGCATGGTTAAGGCTTAAATGAATTATTGTGTCCAGTTCTTGAGAGCAAGCGCTAGATGAGAGATGGATTAGTTGAAGGAGGTTTTTCTGGTTACTTGGAGGGTAGATGAAGTGCCTGCAAAAGAAGATTTAAACAAATGGGTTTGGGGTTTTTTGTTTAATTGGTTGGGGTTTTTAGTGCAGAGAGCTGGTGGACATGCAGACTCTAAATTGAAAAAAATCTGCCTAACTATGAAAAGTAAAGAACAAATAAAGCCTGGGCAGGCTGCTCTGTTCATATGGGTTCTGAAGGGCACGTAGGAACAGCATAGCTGTAGTCTGTCCTACTTTGTGGAAAGAAATTACATTGATAAATGCTTGAAGCATCTTTCAAAACAATTTTCTATGAATAACTAGGGAAGAATAGTCTCTGGTGTGGATAGTCTTAATTTAACTTCTGTTACAATAATGTCTCCTTTTTTTTTTTCATTTCCCCTTTAGCTGCAGTCAATTATTCAGAAAGTTATTACCTATATCTATGACTTCTCTCTGCTTTTTTCAGTGGTAAGTGATACTCTGTTCAATAAATTTTTAAGAAGAAGTGTTTTGCTCTGTTTTTGCAAGAGAATTTAGCTGACTGGGATATTTAGATTGCTTACAAGTTCACAGGTTGGGAGAACTTTTTATCAAGTAGGTAAGTGCAGAAGTATTTTGGGAGGTTTGTGCTGCTTGTATTTAAACATTCATTATTCCAATTCCAATTTTCTGTACTTTTTTTTCGTTAGGCTGTTAGACTTTCTAAGTTGGTTTGTTACTATGGCATAAGTGACAATCAACCTCTCTGAAGCATTTGATTGGTTTTTAAAAAATCGTGCAACATTTGATTCTAACAGTTCTGTGTTTTGTGTTCTGTTCTGGATCTCTGCAACCAATAAATTGATACACTTTTCAGCCATCGGTCCTTTTCTATTAATTCCCCTTTTTCATCCTTAAAGATAACTTGCTGTCTTCAAAATAGAGTAAAGTAGTTTTAACTAAATAGCTATGCTTATAAAACTTGTCCAAAATATTGTTTCAGTGTGTTGTTTTTAATACCTTATTGTACTTGTTTATATGTTCGTACTTTCAGGAGAAATTCTTGCCATTTCTGGATATGTTCCAGAAGGAGAGTGTGAGAGTGGAGGTTTGCAAGTGCATCATGGAATCTTTCATTAAGTAAGTGGAGACTATTGAGGTGAAATGCACTCTGGAGGGTGTGAGAAACTTCTGAAAGATGGCTAGGGCAGAGTCAGTGTATGGGCCATTTAGCTTGTGAAGGTGTTCCAGGCTACGGGAAAGGAAAGAGGAATGTATTAGTTTTGTTAATGTATTGGTGGGCTGTTTGTTCACAAAGGAAGCTGAAATTGAAGTAATTACACTGACCTGATGTGTGTTAACAGAATAGTTGTTCTCTGAGGTTTTTTTTTCATTTGTGTTGCCTTTGTTGGTTTATGAAATTTATTTCATATTCCAGTTGCTGTGACAGCACAGAACTGTTGCCTTGGTGTAATGGAGTATTGCCACAGTTGAAAATGAACTTCAGAAATGAAAATATCTTCCAATATTGTAAAAGTCAAACAGTCCTTTTCAAATAACTAACAGGTTCCTTGAAACATTTTTTTCATTTTCCCCTTCCCTTCAGGTATTTATATTGACTGATGAGCCCCCTGAGCCTCTCTCCCTTGGGTACACGGGCCCAGCTCTCTTGGCCTTTGCTCATATGAGAAGTGCTGTGGCCCCTTAATCACCTTAGTGGAGCTGCACTGCACGTGTGGCTCTGTACCTAAACGTGACATTTATCCTTCCTGGCTGTCCCTGAGTAGCTGAGAAATTACATTACATCTTGGTAGATGGAGGATTGCTTTGTTTTGATGTTCTGTGATTGCCTCAATGTATCACATGTCTGGCTTGTTGTCCCTTAAGGAGTTGAATTCTGTGGGTTGGCAGTACAGCTCTGTGGATTAAGATAATATTTCTTGACTGGCATTTGCTGGAATTGTACCTCTATTAACCACGAGATCTTTGGAGTTCTGTTGGTTCACCAATGAATATCAAACTTGTGTAGTGTCATACAGTGCTGGAGATGGGAATTATGCATTAAATCAGTGTTATTCTAGTCACTGGTTTTCGTTTGGACAGAGCAGGATTTTTCATCGTTTTTTCTAAAACACTTTCTAGGCACCAGCAGGAATCGACCAAGGATCCCGTTATACTCAATGCTCTTCTGCATATCTGTAAGACGATGCATGATTCTGTGAAGTAAGATTGACTTCCACTGATAACTGCCCTTTGTGCAAAGTTTGGCTGCCTGCTGTAGTTTCATGTTTCTGAGGCTGTTTGTTTCAAGGTGGATTAAGACATGAATCCAATTAGTGGTGAGGGAAGAGCTGTGCACTGAAGTGGCAGCATGTACCATTAGCTCTTTAATTGCTGCTGTATTTTAAATACTGAAGCAGAATTTTAAAAGGAAAGTAGCAACTGTGCTTTGTAGTGTTTTCTAGTGAAGCAGAGACACTGTACAATCCAATCTTAAAATACTTTGAGAGTGAAACCAATGTAATCTCTAAGTTATAGTGAATAATAAGCTATTTCTGAGATTCAAGTGAATATGTACCTACTAAAGCATGGATTACCATACTCAGTTATAGCTTTTTTTGAGTCACTATTTTCAGCCATGACAAAGGTGTGTGAAATCTTTAAAAGGGTATTTGGAAGACGTCTAGGAACTTGAGTAGGGGAAGCTACAACCAGAGAGAAGCTCTTGAACCATCTCTATGTTCCCCCTAAGTCCTCCTCTTTTCCCCTTGGCTTTGAGAGCTGAGGTTGTTAGAGATCCCGTGTGCCCTGTTGCACCCTCACTGTCTCAATAGCCATTGTGCAATTGTGGTTTGTAGGTAACTTGCAAAAATCACATCAAAATCTTTGTCTGATTGAAAATAGAGCCAGAATGACAGTGCTCTCAAGAGCACAAATCTTTTTTCTTCTGGTTTGGGTTGAATTGTAAGGGCACGGTTTCTTTTGGCACTCTGAGCTCAGAGCCTCTTAGTATGGCAGATCCTGCAAAGGACCTTCAAGCTTTCTCAGCCTTGATAGGCCATGAATGCAAGATTTATTGCCAATAAAGTAGTCAGATTTGGCACGTAATCCCAATTCATACCAGCTAAAGTGCTTTATTTTGGGTCAGAGCACCTTATTTGGCTGTATGTTGCACTAAAAGCCACTTCAGCCTTTAAATAGAACAATGTATTGCACCTAAAATGGCTTATTAAGGAAAAAAATAAAAGGCAGTTTATGGCAATCCCTATTTGGTCGTTCTTCTTGACATTATGCCAAAACAATTTGATAGTTTACTGGGATTTTTAAAATCCCTTAAACCAGCAGTTCCTTTAGCTGATGGTGTACATTGTTAGCTTGGTTCTGTTGGTGAATCATCATAAATTCTAGTTATCTTTAAGTAACTTTGCATCTGTTGTTGCCCCCTGGTTCTGGAGACTCTGAGCCCGTGGTGTCGGGCTCGCTGCCCCCGTGGCAGCTGCTGGGGGGTGACAGGCTGTGGGCTGGTGGGGGTCTGATTCCCAACTGAGCTGGGAACCTATCACTGACCTGGAGATCTCATTACAAGCCGCCCCAGCCTTTCAGAGCCCATCAGTTGACTCTTCTGACTGGCGGTGCACTAATGAGCTAATCATGCTGAGGTTTTCTTTCCTCCCTTACTGAATTTGTATAATAAAACTATTGTTCTCTTCCCATCTGGTGTCTGAGTTGGAAATTGGTAACTGATATACCAAAGGTCAAAACTGGAGCCAAGTATATAATAGTAAGAGGATTAAATTCTATTAGTTAATTGCAATTTAACTTCTTATTCATCCATTTTCAGTGAAACAGGTTTGACTTACTGGATTTTCATGCGATGTAAATTTGTTTCAAATCAGATTTTGTACACTTGCTATAGAACAGGTATCTGTGATAATCTTGAAAAGAAACTCCTTTTTACGTATCAGTTTACTAAAACATCAGAAAAGCAGCACTGGAGGAAGGTGATGTTAATTATTTTTTAAATTCTGAGGCAAGGTTAGTCAAAACAAAAAATCCTAAACAAAACAAACCAACCCCCAAACAAAATGATAAGCTAATGTTGTTTCTAAATAAATACACTACGAGTATTTAAAGTTTATTTTAAAATATTAGCCCCTTAAATAGGATAACTTTCTTCTAGAAATATATTTACTAGTTTCTTTAGGCTTTTGGAGTTAGTTCCTACTCAGGTGCTCATGTTGCAGTACAAGACTGAAGCCATTTGTTTGCTACAGTAAAGAACATTAGCTTTGCATCCTTCTGCTCAAGCCCACATTTGAGTTTCTGTAGATCTAAAGGCACTCTTAGCAATTTTTACTCTTTTTTTTTTTTTTTTTAAATCTGGAATTTAGCTTGGTGCATGGTTGACTTGGTGATATTCATATTAAAATTATTTTAATACTTAATGTTGTATAAAATGTTATGTATAATTTGAACCTTTATAGAGAAATGAGTAATATTCTGAAACTAACCATATAAATTTTCTCTTCCAGTGCACTAACACTTGAGGATGAGAAGAGAATGTTAGCAACTCTGATAAATGGGTTCATAAAAATGGTGAGTGACAATTGTGTGCAGCTGTTGGGTTTGCCTTGTGGCTGGGCTTTTCCTGGGATCCCGGGAGGAACAGCACCCTGCGTGTCTGACCTGCCTGGGAGCACTGAGAACCCCAGCCGGGGAAATGTCACAGTGTTGAGCCTGGTGTGGTGCCACATGAAAGTTTAAAGTGCACATGTTGTTTAGTTTTGAAAATCTCCTGTAAAACAAAGCTAGTATTTAAAAGTTAAACAGCAGTTGAAGTCTTGCCCATTGTAGCATCAGAGAGGGCGCTGATTTATGGGAATGAAGTTGCACTACCCAGCTCTAAATGGAACCAATACCAGCCTCAAGAAACACAAAATAAATAGGACTTGTGTGTTATTCTTATCTCTGTTTATCTTAAGTTACAAATAAAATAATTTGTGTCATTGAATTAGTGGTCCCACAAGAAGCCCAGGTGTTTTGTCTTGAAATTAGTTTTTAACCCTTCCCTCCCTCTTACCCCAGTAAAATCTTTTGTTGTGCTCTGGTTTTGAGATGTCAGGTTGCTTTAAGGAGACTTTCTCAAGCTTTTTTATTCTCTAACCACGTACTCAATGCTTGACTTTCCCTTCACATAGAACTGACAAGCTGTGTCTCTACTTGTCTTCTTTGTTCTTTGTTGAAATTCTATAAATTTGATCCAGATAGTTATTTTCTTCAGCTACAATAATGTTCTAATTAAGATGTTTTAATATATTTTTGCTTTATTAAGCCTTTTGTGCAGCATAATATTCTATAGTTTCCTTTAGGAGGATTTCTCACATTGAATAAAATTTGATGTGGCTTGATGGTCTTGGTTTAGGAGTTAAAAAATCCCCTAGCAGCAGAATGGCTAGTTATGAATTTCAAACCAGCACACATTAAGATGTGGAGGGAAAACCAGTTTAACAGTCATCACTACACTCAGTCTTTTTGTGGAAAAATTTGTATTTTAGAGAAGTTTTCTTGAGACTAGGACTCAAAAATGAGCAGTTGTACAAATAGAGGAGAGGAAAAGACAGTTGTCTGTAATGTGAGAAGCAATCCTTTGTTTTCTGGTGCAGTTTCTTTGATCTTTCAATGTATGAATTAAATGTAAATTTTATTCTAATTCTGTAAAAAATGTTTTGCATACGACTTGAGAAATAATAAATAATGCAACCTTTACTTCTATTAGAAAAAAACTCCAATAGAATACATAAACAGAGAGTGCCTGGAGACTGTTTCTCATGGCAGGCTTTTAATTGGCAGCTGAGACACTCCAGCTGACAGCACTCGGGGTCTTTTACATCCAGAGGGTTGGAAGTAGGGTGTTCTCACACAAGGGTTGCTTTTTGACTTCTTTCCTGCCAGAAGACAAGGTTGCAGGCTTTTGCCTACTGTATAAGCATGTATTTATTAACCACAGTTGAGGAAAACCTGCTTTTCTTTCTACTTAGGAAAAATGCTCTTTTCTCTTAGAGGTCCTTTATAAACTAGAAATTAGAGGAATCTGAATACAGATCCTCGGGTCTATTTCTGTTTTTGGTTTTTTCTTTTGTTTTGCTTTGTAAGTATGATCGAGATGAGGCCTTTGTCCCTTTTCCATAGAGAATCAAGAGGTCTGCTGGTTTTGAAAACACTTCACAAACGTAGGATTTAAATTTTGTTTTCTTGGTAAATACTTGATCTGTGGAGCAGAACACCATGTGGAGTACAGGCACCACTAAATCTTTCATGTTTCCCTGAAGGTTAAGTGTGGTAGAAAGTTAAAAGGACAGAGATTATTAAGGTGCTGTGTTGTTGTTGTTGTTACTGGTGGGTTTTTTATTTACCAATATATGGGGATTTTGACTTTTGAATATCTGTGGTTTATTTGCACAGTTTTATATATCACAAAGTTAATGGCCTACAATGTTAAAATCTAGGGGGTTTTTTGTCTTTCATAGGTTTCATTTGGCCGTGACTTTGAACAGCAGCTGAGTTTCTATGTTGAAGCCAGGTCAATGTTTTGCAACCTGGAGCCTGTTCTAGTCCAGTTGATTCATGTAAGCCATGGTTTATCTGCATTTCCTTGAAAAGTGGGGGTATATTTGCAGTTATAAAATAAACTTTGATCTCATCTATGATTTTATTACCCAAAATACTGACAGGCATGCATGGTATCATTGCAACAAAG
This sequence comes from Sclerurus mexicanus, assembly GCA_013396755.1. NCBI lineage: Eukaryota > Metazoa > Chordata > Aves > Passeriformes > Furnariidae > Sclerurus > Sclerurus mexicanus. Next base: position 81,690 of record VWZF01005695.1, on the reverse strand, counting down.
AAAATGGGATGTCTTGCAAGAGATTTCATGTCTAATGAAATAAATGGCACTTGATGCATTCAGAATTTGGGTTCTCTCTTCTGTAATCCTCCATCTAGGAGAGATTAGACTGTGTCTGGCTGCAGATCCAGGCACAGACCTGCTGTGATTGGGAAGGTCAAACCCTTTTCTGTATTGAGTCACAAGCAAGCATTAGCTGCATCTGATTCCTTTGCAGCATTGTATCTTCTCTTAAATACTTTTATTGGTTTGGGGTTTTAATCAGCGTGTTAGCCAGACATCATTATGGTTATGCTAGGAAAGGGGTGACAGCACTACAGCTGGGAAGCAAAGGATAAGCTAAAGGCTTGAATAAACCAACAAGTCCACCTTCACAAAATGAGTCATATTTGCTTTAAGGAACAGTCACTAAAATTTTCCAAGTAAGAACTAAACAGTGCAGTGAGGACACACTGTATCAGGGTTCCTTTTGACACTTGCTGTTTTCTAAATGCATGCAGTAAAACATGCAGTTTGTTATTTGCCACTGGGGCTGTGCATTTTTCTTCATGATTTGTTTTTGGTTTTTATGTGTAGTCTGTGAACCAGCTAGCCATGGAAACAAGAAGGGTGATGAAAGGAAATCATTCCAGAAAGACTGCTGCGTTTGTCAGGGTAGGTCTGACTAATAAACTTTGAGCCTGCTTTCTTTGCAGATAATACTATCTGCTGCCACGTAGGTTTGTGATTTTTGAAAAACTAATGTGTTAGTATTTTTGACACTGCTTGTAGACTCATTTTCTCTTGCTACCAGCAATCTTCCCTCTCTAAAGCCAAATACTGCCATTTAAGAAAAAAGACCCAAACCATCTAATAGCAGCTTTGTGTTGAAAAAGAGCAGTAAGATTGACTCCCTCTCCAAGGGAAGGTTCATCAGAGAGCTGTTTGTGTGAATTCTAGAAACCTCAGCTTTTCAAATTTTATTTGAAATAAAATACCATATTTCTATGTAACTCGGTCACAGAGAGAATGGGAGACAGGGTAAAAAATGCATTCAACTTCTGTCCCATAATATCAGAGCTGACATGCTGAGGTCAGTATTTGAATTTCAAACAAAGCCCTGCTTCCGGCGGTAGTGCCTCCGAGTCTGTACAGGTATGGTCAGATGTTCTTTGAACTCTGCACAGCCTCTCACAGGCTCTGCCAGATGCCTGTGCCCCCTCTTCTAACCTGAGACGTGGCAACCAGGATGTCTCCACGTCCATGTGCTGGCAGCTCTTCGCATGTGCTGCCATTAATGAATGGACTGCTGTTAAGGCCCCAGTGCCGTGTGCTGGGGTGACACTGGCCACCTTCCCCACACTGGGGGCTGCCTGCCCCACCCAGGTGTTGGGCCGTGCCATGGGTCTGCAGCTGCATCTTCTTCCTCCCAGACACACACTGCACCTGCTTTGACCGCCTTGGCAGGTGGTTGTCCCTGAGCACAGTACTCTGCTTTTCTACTTAGCTTCTGGTCTTGAGCTGCAGGCTGGTTCCCTGAGGAGAGAGGAACTCTCTGAGCTAGAATCATAGAGTAATTTTTTGTGTTTATCTAGTAATAATAACAATAAAATTATTTTTATAATTATTGAAATACTTGTTAGGAATTTAAAGTTGTTGATTTTGAGCTTCACATATTTGCTTTTTATTGAAAGCTTTTCCCAAAACTGATCTACAGATTTTGATTCCTAGTTGTATATAAAATCAGTAAGGATTGCTATAACTCTGAGACAGGAATTTTATTCAGGTTATTTTTTTTATTTGCTCTAGGCTTGTGTTGCCTTCTGCTTCATTACAATTCCTTCTCTGAGCAGTATCTTCACACGTCTTAATCTGTATCTACACTCCGGACAGGTTGCTCTGGCAAATCAGTGCCTTTCACAAGGTAAGGCATGAATTTGTCTATTAAAGGATCTCTTATTTTGGAAATATTTCTAGCTGTGAATAATAACTTAGTTGAACTCATAAGTCATATGTATATTTATGATGTAATTAACATACAGCCCTGTTTCAGGCACTGTTAGAGTAAAAACTTGTCATATTAAAGCAGCTCTTCAATTCTAACACAAATCCTGTGATTTCGATAACCAAGACAGCTGACTGTAGTTAACATAGGCTGTGAGGTAGGTTGTCCTAAATTACATAGGAATTATGGAAAACTTGAAATATTTTTCTCCTGCATAATTATGTAAGCACTCTAATCACAAATGATGTGCTTTATGGAAAAAGAAACTAGTTCTTCTTTGTAGTAGTTCACAGGCTGACAAAATCCTGCAAGGAGCTGGAAAAGAATTAGAAGTTAGGTCAGGAACAGCAGAGACTTGCTATTGAAGTACATGTCATAAATGCTTAGCCAGGAAAATGTGCCACTGTAGCAGAGTGAAACAATGGAGAGATACCACATCATATGAAGGTTGAAAAATGTATTTTCTTTTATTTGATCTGAATTATTGATTGAACTGGGGCTTGAGCACAGTTTTTAGCCATCCTGTTAGCTCAGTGTTAAATAATTGGAAATTCTGACAAAATGTGAATGGGGGCAAAAAATGGGAGCTATTCTGGCACCAGAATGAGCATTAAGTCTGTATTGCCATTTAGTATGATCTTGTTCCTGTTCATGTCACAGAGGGAAGACAGTTACCTGTTCCGAAAGTCTTCTCATACTAACTGCCTGTAGTATTTTTCTTTTCCTTTTTAAAGTGATGTCATTCTACTTTGGTTTGCAGTTTTAATCCTGACTTTAAATGTCTGCTCTCTGATGGTAAATGCTTTTCCTTTACATGTTTTCAGTGGAACTGTGAGAGTAATGAATTGGATTGCTTTGCAACATCTTTTGTTGTGGCTATTAATTCTCTGTGCTTCTTCATGAGAGCTTGTTTTCCAAGCTCCGCATTTACCAGCAAGTTCCAGCTGCACAAACAAGCTGACTTAGGATGCTGATTAAGACTTTTTAGTGCAGGGTAACTGTTGTATTTCTTTGTTTTGAATCTGATGTTGCCCATAGAGCAAAGCAGAGGGATTTAGAGTGAAGCTGGCTGTTGTGTCCAAGTATGTTGTGCACATAAAAGATCTGCAAAGTCTGTTGTTGTGCAGTTCGTATTGTGCGGTTTCTTTGTAGATAACAGAATTTACAAAAACTAGACTCACGTTTTCTTCCCATGGTGTTTTGTTTAATTGACCAGCCTACCTTAGCCTGTGTATCAGTTTATTATGTTATTGTTGCTGTGTTGCAGTGCTTCCCTTTGTTGGAAGCAAATACAAAGCAGTTTTTCTGTAATATTTGGTCTTTGAGGATTATACCCTGCCCATGTTGGGACCCACTCTGTGATTTAATAATCTTTCAGTTTATAAACTGCTCTTTTACTGTTTTTGTGATCCAAGTCTTCTCTGAGTGAGACTCCTGGGCCCAACAATTGTCCAGATTTTTCAGTGTGAGAGTTTATAAATGTGCACAGCTGTTGTTTGACATGTGAACACAGTGCACTCATTAAGCAATTATCAGGATGCCTATCCTGAAATTCTTTCAAGTAGCAGGTATATGCAAAGTATTATGAACTCAGTCTCTAAACTGCATGTTTATTAACCACACTTTCCTGAATTTCCTGAACTTTAGACCCACAAGCTACAGAGAGAGGCATTTGGTTCATCTCCAGTTTTATTAAAATGAAGCATGTACAAAGCTCTGGTGTTGAGTAACTCACTTCCTTTACCAAGGTTTTATTGCTATGCACTGTTTTGTTTCCTTAGAAAAGCTGTTTTGGGTATAATTTGCATTCAGAGACATGTCACTTTCATGGGTAATTTAGCATGTGTTAACCAGGTAGGCACTGTCTTGGGTCATTTTTTGTGAACTGTCTTTCTATATGTTGATGCACCAAAGTCAGATAACATGTCCTTGAAAGTTACTTCCAACACAGTTTAATCTGTGTCTTAACTGAATGAGTACAAAATACTGATTAATTAATAATAGCAAATTTAAATCCAGTTTACTGAGTTAACTGATGCCAATTAGACACTGATCTACTAAAACCAATGCAGCATGAAGTGAAGATTTAAGAGTGTGCAATTAATGCTACCATTAGGCCAGGAAGTGAAATTGTGCCTTTCTGTAACCTTTATGTCACGCTGATTTGGATTAGCATAATTGGTTTAAAATGGTGAAGTGAAATAAAACTGAAAGGTAACGTACCTGATGTGATAGCTCAGCCAGCAGCAGAGCATGCATATGTGTGTGTGCACGCAGTTGGTCTTTAAAGGTTCCAGCTGTTGTTTTCAGCAACTTAAATTCTTGGATTTTTCTTAATATTAAATTCCTATGGAGAGCCTTAACTATTTCAGTGAGTTGAGTTTTCACTTAAACATATGACAAAATTGAGTGCCACAACTTCTGTTGGCAGTGGTAAGATTTCTTGAAATTGCCAATGTATCTAACTTGAAAAAGGAGTAGAATTATGTGTTGGGGTAGATAAGGGGAATTTTAAAAATTGCTTTTTTATAAGGTGGATGTGCAGGTCATAACAATAACGTTTGTGAGTCTGAGGATTGCACTGATAAACTACCAACAACTGGAGAGCCACAGCTAATCTGCTGGTAAGGGGAGGAGTTGGGTTTTTGCCCCATCCCCAGTCTCAAGGGCCATCAGTCCTAGTGTCTCACTGTTCCTATTTCCTCTGTCAAATTCAAGCCTTGCCTGCTGGGATTTGCCACACTGTTAATCAAGTCAAGTGTCTGAACTCTCCCAAATACTTCAGTATTAGAAAATTGTAATTGTGATTTTTCTTGGAATAGATTTTCTTTAATACAATGAAATTGGGTCAGAAATCTGAATTTATAGGCTCGCGAAACTCCAATATTAATACACTGATGGATGTCTGTCTGGGAAAGCTGTTCAGGATGTATTAAACATAGCTATTTTCTCTTTTGTCTCCAGCTCCGAGAGCTGCTTTAAATAAAACGAGTCTGTAATTACGTTTAAAATGTTTTAGGTGACTTTGTCCTGGATGCCTAGTTTGTACCTCTGGAGAGCCTATTACGAGCCCACCTTTGAAAGGGAGATGCTAGATTTTACAGAGGTGGGCTTTTCATGTCTGTCACTGAGCCACTGAACACTGCGTGCTGAGAGGAATAAATTCTCATCGCTCGCGCTTCCTGCCCCGGGGAGCGCTCGGACTAAATTGAGAGTAATGCATGCTCCATTGTGTCACTCCTGGATTTCTGAGACATAGGCATTATTTTAATTGCACATATTTCCTCCCTGTGGAAATGCTACTTTTGTCTGTCAGAGAACAGACAGCATGAGTTTCTAATTGCTGCTCACAGCATTCAGCAGGTGGGTGGAGATGATGTAACTGGCAATGTGCGCTAAGCAGGAGTTTTGGTTTAGAGGCTGTGAAGTCCCTGCCTCCCTTCAGAAGTAACGTGCTGAGTGAATAAGGTATTTCAGCTGGTTCTGTGTGACTAATTTCACTGGGATACTGTGAAACATAAAACTTTATAAAATGGAGTCTGTCCCTCAGACCAGCTGGTGCAGAGCTTTTTGTTTAGCAAGTGCAGATTTTAATTCTGAGCCGTGCAATGCTCAGGGTAGTTCTGGGTACTTGTTCTGTTCTCCAGTTTTGTAGCTGAAACACAGTTTCACCTAGTGGATTGCAAAAGTAATTTCTACTGCAGAAAATGTTATTTTTCCATGAATGTTCTCTAAATGTGACAGGCTTCAGCCACACTCTGGAGAAAGTATGGCATGGAGTGTCTCATAAGCAATTTTAAATCATAGTAATGTTTTAGAGTATATTCTCAGGAGCATTAGGTAACAATTTTTAGTATTTCTTCCTAATCTCCTAATATCTTTATAGATCAGAAGAATATAAATAGAGAGAATTTGAGGGAAAGAATTTAAAGAAAAAAGAACCTGAAGAGATTTTCCTTATTACAGATTTTGGGACTTCTTGGTTTATGCTTCTCTGGCTTATGCTGTGTCTGTTATCTTTTTAAATACTGTTTTCCTTGAAGGCAGCAAAGGAACTTAGAGAAAAAATGCTGAGATACTGTTTTTCTTACTAGTAATGCTAAATGTTGCTTTATTTGAAGGGAATTGTGACTTGTACTGTTACCCGGGATTTCCACAGCTGGAAACTTCTCTCATTCCCTGAGCTTTTAGTTTTCCATAGGATGTGAGAGAGGTGACATCTGTGTCTCTCTAAGCTTTTCAGACTGGTATTTGGTATCAGTTTGTCAGTTCTTCAGGTCTGTCTAGCCCATGACCTGTTTTTGAAAGTGTCTGGTAGCATCTACTAAGGGGACCTACAGGAGACAGTAATGTGTTGTGATGCTTCTTGGCTTTCAGATGCAGGTGATCTAAATACATCCTTCAACAAAGCTTGGGTATGGACCATGGTATGTAATAAAATAAATTGACCAATCCTTAGGAATTTAATTTTTTAATCAATCGTTACTTTTTGGCCTTTGTGACCTTTGGCCTCATGTGACAGTGAGTTCCACAGTTACCTGCTCCTTGGGAACCTAATACTTAGGGATTTGTTTCTGCCTGGTGTTTAAATGTTAGCCGAGTGTCTCAGAGCTGCAGCTGATCTGCAAGTGAGACGGAGCAAAATTCAGTCATTCCCGATTCATTTTCTTCTTCTTGTGTGTGAGATGGTGGAGTTGGTAAGTTCTGAAGAATTTGTTGTTAGGGAACTGTACCCTTATTAGAAAAGATTACACTGCCTTAGCACCTTTTTAATCCTTTTGTCCTTTTGGAAATGGGAAGATCAGGACTGGATTCCAGCAGCTATATAAGTGATACAATGACACCTCAGTTTTCCATCACTCTCCTAATGGTTCTTGTAATTGCCTTGCCTTTTCAACAGCTGTTTAGGATGTAGTTTTCAGGAAACCATCTATAATGACTCAAAAATCTGTCATGAGTGTAAATATCCTATTTAGAGCTTATCTTCCTACAGTTTTAGCAAGGGCTGTGTCTTTCTCCGCATGCCTTACTAATATTAGAGTTCATCTGCTGCTTTATTGCTCAGAATCATGAGATCCATCTGTGATGCTTTGCACTCCCGTTCCAGACTAGTCTGCAAACATTGTCACCCCCCAGCTCATCAGAAGGACATGTCTCTGCAAAACCTTAAGGAATGCAGGACTCATTTTGCTCCACTGTGAAAACTTTTTATTCCCACTTCTTTCCCCATCCACCTCATCCTTTACTGTTATGTATCCTCAAGAGGACTTTAGTCCTTGTCTTCTGTCAGCTTAGTTCTTTAAAGAGCCTTTTCTATAAGGAACACTGTTAAGTGTTTTTTAAAATCTAAGTGTTTGTATTCAACTAGTTACTGTTTAAACACAAACTTGCTGGTTCTTTGGAAAGCTTTAGAGACTGCTGCTGATGCTTTACCTCCCAGTCTTCAGGGATTATGTGGAATGTGGAGAGGCAGGCTGAAATTTGTGGTGGGTTTTTTGGGGGTGTAGTGACAGTGTGTGTTGCATTTACTGATTACAGCTTAAGAATAAAATACCTTGTGTCCATTGTCCTTGCTCATACTGTGTGATCTCTGTACACATCTTCCCTTCCACTTATGCCTCTGTGTGCTGTTGGAAGTAATAAGGCCTTGCTAACAATCTCTGCTTAAGCTACGCCTAAAACTGGCTCTACCAAGCTTCATCCACATAACTACCTTTCTATCTGCAGCTAATTCCTAGTATGAATTAACATAGTACATTCCAGTTCACCAAGCAGCAGGACATTCTTATTTCGACTTTGTTACTTCAAATAACTCTTTGTACTTTCTGGATTGGAAGTGGTGTATAGAGAATTTTAAGATGGAGAATAATGTTCAGTAGGTCAAGGGAAAACCACGTTTCAGCAATGTGGCAGAAGTCTCACAGTGACCTCGCCAATATGAGGAGAGGGAATTTCATACGTTTGCAACGCTTGGTTGTCAAAACAGTAATGGATTAATTAATTTAACAGAAAAAATAAGGCAACAAAGCCCCCACAATTACTTCCCATTAATTTTTTTGCACTGGAGTACGAGGCTTCATTGAATTATCAGCATCTGTCAAGTGTGGAAGCAAAATCTTTGCAGTATTAAATTAGGTTTGACAGCGTTGTAAGACACGAAAGTGGTGTGGAATGCAGAAGACTGCGGATGGTCCCTGGCTTTGTCCTTTGGGTGGACTTAGCCTGGTGTAATTGTACCCGGGACTAAAAATAGTTTGGGTAGGTATGTCAAGCTCGCTCCCTTTTGCTCTTTGAAGGTGAAATTAAGGAGCTTAATTGTTTTCCCATCTCTAATAGCTTTGTTCCTCCTTGATTTCTTGCCTGCCTGAAATCTTAAATTTGTCCAGTTTAATTGGCTATCACAGATGCAGCAAGTACAACACAAGCTGAATTTTTATATCTAAAGAGATTTGTATATAGAAATACATGGAGTTGCATATAGTTGTGTGTAGGTATGATTAAATAAATCTGTGTGTGAGTGTGCCATCACGAATATTGTCAATAGCAAAACATTCCACACCAATCTCACTTGCTTTTCCTTCTGTAGGAGAGTGTTTCTGGAAGTGCTGACTCCGTTATCCAAGCCTGTTAGTTTTTGTAGCCTGAAGGTCAGCATGTATGCTCGGGGGAAAGATTTATAGGATTATGGTCAACCAAAATGAAGGAGCTGCCGTGAAAGGATGACTGTAGCGAAGCATGAAGTATGTTATGTTGGGAGCACTGCACGAGATATTAACAGCAGTCTGGGAGGGTTCCTCGTGATGATTTGTTGTAATGCACAGCCTGCTCTCCCCTTACCCAGTTTAACAGGGCTTCACTTTGGAAGCACTATCATACTTTAGGCAGATAAGAAAACAGCATCCTTTGTCAGAAGAAGCCTTTTTTATCTTTTTTTTTAAATCAAGAGCATAACATCGTTGTGGTTTTTGGTACTTTTTAAGTGGTTCCTTTTACCTTTTGAAAGCCAGAAAGTGGTGTAGGGTTTCATTTTAAAACATCTCTATATTAATAGCTTTAAAAATTGACTTTTAAAGATACAGAGAAAGCATCATTGCATAACCTCATAATTAAGGTAGTTCAGAATTAAGCACTGATGCTCATTTCATAGTTCTTAAGAAAATAGCACGTCTGTGACAACCTATTTAGTGAACTTTTTCTCCAAACTCAGCACATGTGATGCATACTGACATCTCCTGCAAGTGAATAGGATGGTAGTGTTTGGAGGACAAGTAGTTTTTTGCAGTCTGTAATAAAAACCCTTGCATTTGTTTGTGCTTTTTATTAAGCACACGTATCTTGGATAAATGTGCTTTTAGCGTTCCAGCATGAAACCCTTTTGTGGTTAGCACAGAATATTGGCAGCACTGGTAGCAAAATGAACATACTCTCCTTTGCCAGGACTTGTGAATACAACTGTTTTGTTCTGTATTGCTTTTTTGACTTGCCTTGCTGCGTCGAGGGGAAAGCCGGAGGTAAAAGGCAAGGAACGAGGATTAACAGTGTGAGGCAGGAGCCCCCCAGGGTACCCATTGTGTGGGACAGTGACACTGCGTGGGGTTTGCAGGGTGACACAGCAGCAGGAGCAGGGACAGCAGCCACGTGGGGACGGCCCAGGGGCAGCTGCTCTGGGACTGCCATGGATAGGGAAGACAAAGATGGGAGCACAGGCAGGGCCCAGGGAGCCATCAGCGTGTGGGCAGGTGTCTCCTCCTCACCTGCAGTGGGGCCAGCACGCTGCTCTTCCCAGGGCTCTGCAGCTCCCGGCCGGAGGAGCAGGCAGCTCGCATTCACAGCAACAGCAGGAGGGCAGGAAGAGTAAATTGAATCAAATTCCAGGTTTTCAAGGTGAAGATAAGAGGTTTTGGGTTTGCACTGTGGCAGAAGTTTAGAGGAGAAGGTGTAGGACTGTGATTGCTGGGAGAGCGGGCGGTGAGTTACGGAGAGGTGTTTGCAGCTCTTCTCCTCCCCTGCAGACCGATTGCTGCACAGGGCACTCTCGTCCTCTTACGAAATAACTTCAGAAGGCAGGAGTGTTCTCTGCATAGACATGGGTACTTTGGAATGCAGACTGTTCTCTGAGGCACATTTTTCGTTTGTCTGGTCACATGTTTTTATTGTATGGTGATGTGGGACGTGCACTTTTTTTTCTGCTGAGACAACTGTGGAAGTGACAGCGATTCATTTACTTGTGCTAGAATGAACATCTGCTGCTGCTTTCCTTCCTCTAATAAAGCTCAGAGAAAGATTACTTACCTTCCTTTGGGTTGGCTGTCTAAACTCATATATGTTTGAAATAAATAAAAAACATTCTTTCACCTCAAAATAAATGTACAGGATAAAAGGCAATATGAAGTTTGACAGAAGGGGTCTGCATTCTAAGCACTGAAAAGTTCAGAAGGGCTCGAGCACTCGTGTGCTGAAAAGAAACAAGAGTCAGAACAACTACAGTTTTTCCAAAGCACATGTTTCCCTGGTATTCCTCACAAGCTTAAATTAGATATCAGTTGGTACTATATTTAGCAAATTTGCTGGGAGTCTCAAATGAATTTTTCCAGAGCAAGCTGCGCTCCTGGAAATGTCCATGCCTGCCTGTCAGTGGTATCTCCATCCCAGCCATGTAACACCTCTTTGCTTTCACCAAGAACTCTTTTCTCTTTGTTAAAATCTGATTTCATGGCCTTGGTCCCTGTTCCTGTGAAATAAAGATAGGTATTAGTTCAGAAGGATGCTTTGAAGTATATGGCTGAACAACTCGGGTGAGATGTGAATATTTGGATATTCTGAAACGTAGCCAAGAAAGTGCAAAACAATGTTGCTGTCAGAAATGTTTTGTGAACTCAGCATGTATAGGAGGTCATCTCATAAGAGGGAAAATATTATTGCTTTTAATTTGTGAATAAACTGAGCAATAGATGTTCTAGTGTCTGTAATTTATATTTTTGTAAGATTAGAGACATAACGTGTAATGAAAAGCCTCTTATTAGCTCTTCTGCCAAGGCCATAATGGTGGACGTTTCTCTAATTCCTGTATTGTGATTCTTGGAGAGGATCCTTTTATCTGGGTAGTCAGCAATACCTCAGGTTCTGGTACTGTATTAATGTTTTACTTTTAATGATTATAAATAATTAGAGAAATGAAGCTGTCAGTATTTCTTTGTAACTGTAACAGCCTTTTGTGAATGAATTGGTGAACAAGATAGAACAAACCTTTTGGATTCCTCAATTTCCTGGCATAAGCATTTCTTTAGATCAGTCAATTCTAAATCATGTGCTAATTTTCTTTTTTAATATGCATTATGTGTGAAATTATGGTGTCCCCTTGTTTCACCAAGGAGAAGAGTTATAATTTCACAAGTTTTGAGTGAGGTGGGAACTTCTTTTGAAGAAACAGTGTTACTTGAATTGCCACAGATTTTGACTGCTGAGTCTTGAGTTGCTTTGCAGTTAAGCACACCTTTGTTTTCTGCCATCTATAGGAAACAAACTCAGGGCAGTCGTTGGGTCACAGGTGCGACTGCCATTGCAGCTGGAGTGATAATACAGCAACTCTCTTTTCATTTTGTAGCTGATGCTTTTTTCAAAGCTGCAGTGAGCCTTGTTCCTGAAGTGCCAAAAATGATCAGCGTGGATGGAAAGATGAGACCTTCTGATGCCTTCCTCCTGGAGTTCCTTTGTAATTTTTTTTCCACATTATTAGTTGTCCCGGTAAGTTGTGTGTGTATGAACAGCACGTAGGCTGGTCGATTGTTTGACTTTCCTGTTGAAGAATTTAGAGCAGACTGGCCTTTTGGAGGGGGAGATGCAATGGCTAGTTTTCTGTGAGCAAGCGGAACTGATTGGCCGTTGGTTGCAAAATCACTCACCCCAATGCAAAATGGGGAGGCAGAACAACTGTGGAGGAGGAGATCCAGCATTGCCACTCTCAGTAGCACCTTGGGCTAGAATGAAATCTCACCATCATTTAATTGTCTAAACATCAGTTATTGTTTTATTAGATAAGCACTCAAAAAAATCTAATACCTGAGCAGGGAAAAATTACAGAGCTCTAGTTTCTATGAGTTTCAGTTGCTTTGTTATAGGCTGTGTAATTGTTCGAGTCAAAACAATAAACAGAAGATGTGTTTTGACATAATGTTCCTCTTCTGATGAATATTTCAGTACTACCATTCTACACCCTCCCAATTTTTAACTAATTGTTAAGTTTAGAGAGAGACAGAGAGAGATGTAATTTTCCTTCCAATATTTCCAGCTATAGCTAAAAGATGAGGGAAAATTGTAAATTAGTCTGGAAGACCAGAAAAAAATTTGAGGTATATTCATTTGTTCTTTGAAAAAGTAGGTTGTTTCTCCTCACTGAAACATTCCTTAGGGTTTTCTCCTCCCTCTTTTCTTTGACTCTGTGTTTGGTGAAGCAGCACAGTGTGGTGCTGTCCAAATCCTCATCCTCAGAGCAGTGGATTCTCCTTACTCCCAAGCCGTGCCTATTCAGAATGTGGAGGTGCTGTGTTGTTAGAAGGAAAAGGTAGTTGCCACTGAGATGTGTCCCTGACTGCAGAAGTAAGACCTTGAAGGAAGGCTGTGGAATGACTTGGATCATTAACAGATGATGGAAGAAGGCAGATACGACCTCTCATATTCAGTTATGAAGAATAACTTGCAATGAGATGCCAGGATTCCAAAATTAGCTTCTGTTATTTTTTTTTCTTCTATTTACTTTACGGAAGATCAGAAGGGAATGTCCCCGGTGGACTGTGATTAGTCCTGTGTGTGTTGGTATTGCTGCACTAAGTGCCAGCTGGAAATTAGCTGGCTGCACTATTAAAGCTGCTTGCAAAAACTCCCAGCTTATGTAAAGCAGATATCTTTCTACTCCTTTCATGTTAAAAGATTGTTGATTGTCTGTAGCTCTGACTTCCCAGTGTAGGTGTTCTTCTGAAACTCGTAATTATATGAGTAATAAACTCCAGCTTACTGACATGACTTTAATAAAAAAATCTACCCAGTGTTTAATTTTAGAGGCTTAGCTGCTAAGAAGTTGATAATTAATTTTGTGTTACTCCCCCGTGACTAGAAAACAAAGCATTTCAAAGTTTGTCTGTGAAGGCTGCCTAGATCAAGTTCTGACTATGGGTCAAATGGACATTTTAGATGGAAACTGGAAGAAATCTTTAAAAGGATTTGCAGGAAGCACACTTAAGAAAGTAGCTGTCAGCTTTAATTATATTGTAGTTTTGCTTTTATAGAGTTCATATTGTGACTCTAAACCACTGAATCATTGCAGATAATCCTGGGGGGTTTTGGGGGTTGTGGTGTTGGTTTTGACTTATCTTTTTTCTTTTCTGTAGGACCATCCAGAACAAGGAGTGCTGTTTCTTGTGCGAGGATTACTAAATGTGATCCAGGATTATACTTGGGAGGATAACAGCGATGACAAAGTCAGGATTTATACTAATGTGTTGCATCTGCTGTCTGCAATGACTCAGGAAGCATATATCTACCATGTAGATAAAGGTAATACCCAAGGGGGGGCTGGGTCCTGGCGTTCCACCATGCAGTTTGCAGTATTGTATTGCCGTTGTACCTAGTTATTGAAGATCAGTGGTATTTTTCTATCCAGTTCCAGGTATTGTAACTTAAAATAGTCACAGGAGGTGGCTCTTGAACAGATGCACAGTCTGTTCTTTAAAGTGCACCTGTGCAGAGTGGGTTACTTAGTTTGCTCTGGTGGTGCAGGAAATGCTTGTAACTGAATTTTTCAAGTAAATATTAGAACTTTATATGTATGGAGGGTTTTCTTTTGATCTAAAGTATCAACTTGATTTATACTTATTGCTGGTGATTCATTCATATTTATTAACGTCTCCACTTTTCAGAACATAAAACCTAGTTTCCATTGTTTGAATGTTTTTGCTGCTTTGAAGGGTGGCTTTCAGTTTTGAAAATCACAATGATAATTTATAAAAATCTTCAGAATAGCTAGAAAATTCTAAAGATTTTACATTTGATAAAATAGCTGTCATCTTTTTTGTAATAATATTTTGATGTGCTTTAAAATCTGAGTATTTTCCTTCTGATTATAGATTCCTAAATTAAGGTAGACTACAACTTAGTCTTCTAAAGCATAAAGATTAGTGAGTCAGAGAGGCCAAACTAGTTTGACTTTTTCTTTTAGTTGCACAGAGAGGCAGGCTGGAATATATTCTGCAGTTCTTCTGGTGAATAGTCTGTCAGTTACCACCCATGGCAAAATATCTCTTGCAGTTAGCAGCACAGACTAGAGCTGTCGCTTGAACTACTACTCCACAGTAAATCTGCAGTTCAAATTCTGTAAGGAAAATAGCTGGTGTTTTTAGTATCAACCAAATGCATAGCTCTTTAGCCAGACCTAAGCTTGAATTCGTCTCTGCAGTTGATTCCAATGATACCCTCTATGGTGGAGACTCCAAGTTCCTGGCTGAAATTAACAAACTCTGTGAAACAGTGATAGCACAGATCCTGGATCACCTGAAAACGCTTGGAAAAGAAGAGGTATGTTCTTACTCAGCTTGATTCAATTCAGAAACAAAAGTAACTTGGAGTTGAAGAAACAGACCACTTTTGACCAGGCATTGGTCTTTTCAAAAGCTCCAGAAACCTTACAACAAGAGGAAACTGGGTAGTTTTACTTGTTTAAAGAGTGAGTCCATGATGTAGGCAGGCTTGTGGTGGAGACACCTAATGATGCGAAGTAGATCATGTCACAGTTCTAATCCATGTTTAAGATGCGGGCTGAAGTTACCTGCCCAGCTGCATTCTGTACGTGGCTGGGCTCATGGAGCTGAGATGCAGTAGCAGCTACTCTGGCACACTGTGGTATTGATTGTGGCCATGCACCAAGGAGGGATTGTGCTGCAGTACAGAATGATCACTGCAGAGCAGCACTCTGCACTGAGAGTGAGCTTAGAGTTAGCTTTAATTAACTGGCTTGAGTCCTGGGGTAGTCTGGTTATGGAATCATGATGCTCTCTGAGGTTAGAGGTAGCTTTAAATTAATCAGCTCAAGTCCTGGTGTGGTTGGGTTATGGAAATATGATGCTCAGTGTGGGATAACTTTTTTTCTTAGGAGTCTTTCTGACTATAATGAGCTCTGTGATGATGGTATTGCAGTTATTGGCCTACAAGAGAATTGGAGACAGTCACTCC
Organism: Sclerurus mexicanus; assembly: GCA_013396755.1. Classification (NCBI taxonomy): domain Eukaryota; kingdom Metazoa; phylum Chordata; class Aves; order Passeriformes; family Furnariidae; genus Sclerurus; species Sclerurus mexicanus. The sequence goes on along the minus strand of VWZF01005695.1, from coordinate 66,485 downwards.
TTTGCAGTGGGGTCATAGCTGAAATCTGCTCCATATCCATCCTTCCTGTTGGTTCCTCTTGGCTCTCAACGTTGTAAATCATAGAACCACAAAATCCCTTGGGCTGGAAGCTCCAGCCTCCCTGCCATGGACCCATAATAAACCATATTTTCTTGGCAGCTAAGTTAGCAGTACCCTGAAACGTCCAGTTGTGTAATGAGCAAAGGGAGAACTCAGTCTATTACTGGGTAAAATACAATGAAAGCCACCTATAATCAGTAGAAGTTTCACATCCCAGACACTGGGATGAAGTCAGGAGAAAGGTGCAGAGGGAGGAAAAAGGTGTTTCGTCTTTACCCTGATTTTAGTGTATTTGTTAAATATTAAATAAAGGAAATGCAGGCAGCTTATTGGATTTCTTGACTGGAGTTCAAAGGCTCTGAGGGATCAAATATAGCTTAATGGATTGTATGTGAAAGGTAGGTGACTAATGTTGTCAGCATTACTGAAATAAGGAGAACTTAGTGTTCTGTTACTGTACCTTTTTCTGAGATTGAACCCCTCCACAGCTTCCTAATCACCCCTTACTGGACAGCTTCTGTTGATAGAAATCCTGTGGTGTGTAGCCTGGAATGGGGGGGCAGGGGATGATTGATTCGATGGCATTTTTTTGATAGCCTATTTGCACAGTAGCCCATAGTGTTTGCCAGTACAGAATGTGTTAAGTGATACATATTGGGAGGACACTGCTGGTTAGCTTTTTCTCTGCTTTTGCTATCCTTTTTGTCCTTCCTTGAGCAATTGTAGGGATGGAAGATGAATAAATCCTTTTCCTAAGTGCCTCTGCATCATTGTACACATCACCACAGTGAACAGTAGTACTTTTTCAGAACAGTAACAGCAGAAAACAACCATTCTAGCACAGCTAGGAATGTCCAAGCAGGTGTTGGAAGGAGATTTTTAGCAGAGTTTTCAGGACTATTGGTTGTACATTAAGGGTTTTTTTGCATCTGACTCCTGTGTGGAATATGCGTGTGGGAATATTTGTAGGGCTTGAAATCCATGGTTCCTGAAAGGCTGTTATTTTTGTTTTCTGCTTTCAAGCATAACACACTGAGTGATGAGATCCTGTGTCACTTCACTGAAGCCGTTGTTGCACAGAAAACTGGATTTGGCGCTGAGCAGCACAGACAGAGGTCCTTGGCCTGCCTTTGCCTCTGCAGCCTTGGATTTACTCCTCTGTCCAGCCTTATTTACAAAGAGGGAGCATTTGTATTGCATTGTTGAGTCAAAGTCCTTGAGAAATTTAGATAAAAATTGTTTTGTAAGAATGAATACTTGTTTGAGGGAGTTGTTGCTGAGGAAATAGAGGTGATGAGAATAGTCAGAGATCTCTAATTGTGCTGAAGTAGAACTGGTCATAAAATCACTGTGGTATTTGGATTGCTTCAGTGTTGGTGACCTTTTATTATTCATCTTCTTGGCTGCTCATTTAAATGAACAAGCCTCTGATGATTTTGTATTTTTATTGGTTCCTTTAAAAGCTATAAAGGAAAATACATTTTTCTCACAATAAAATCCTTTCACCAGAATGGCAATTTAGAAGAGAACAATGCATCTTATTGTTAGCACAGTGTGGTCTTTTCACAGTATTAGAGAATGCTTCATTTATGTGTCAGTGTTGGAATGGAAATTTTCAATTCTGGACAGTTCTGTAAAGTTCAAGCTGTTTCTAGTCAAGAGAGTAGCAGTGAATCGTCTTTGTGTGTCTGTAAGACTGGTCTTATGCTCCAGGTTTCATAGAAGTGTGAATACCTTGCTTCTTGCTACTCAGTAATAAATGTATGTTTTATTCAAACACGCAGGATTACTGAGTATGGCTTTGAAAAGTATGGTCTGCTCCTCTGTGAACTGCAAGTTTCACAGGGAGCACATCTTCGTTGGATTAATTTTAGGGGGAGATAAAACTGTGTGAGCAGCCCTAGGAATACTGAAAGCTTTCAAAATACATTAAGGACTTTGAAACAGAGATGAACCTACCATGGTGCCAGTATAGAAATAGGAGTAATAGGTCTCAGCCTGCCCTAACTAGAGGTGTGGTACTGCACCCTTATGACCCACATCTGGCAAAAGTCACGGAAGGACAGGAATGAATATTTATTTTAGTTGCTAGGCAGAATTTTCTAAAACAGAATGTTACATGGTCCGTTGTATGAAAGACTTTTTTTTTTCTGTAATGCTATATGAAACTTGGACATTGCTGTGCACTTTGGTGGAGGGGTGAGGACACAAGGGGGTCACGTTCTGGGATGATGTAGTTTGTTCGTTGTTTCATTGTCATCAGCATTATTCCAAGCATTATGGAAAATGTGCTGCCTAGAAGGCTGGCAGTTCTTTTAGGTGTGGGAATTGCTAGTCCCATGATGTATGTGGTTGCCAAATAGCTGAGCTGTTGCTTTCTCCTTGCTGCCTGTGCATACACGCTGTGAGCTGGGGTGCCACCCACAACTCAGGCTTTCCAGGCATGGCAGCGTGCTGGCGTGGATACATCCCTGGGCTGGAGGTCAGTGCCATGTTACGCAAACATTCCTGTTCATCATCTTGTAAGCCTTGCCTGACACTTCCTGTTCATTTTCAGGCATGGTGGGATTTCCTGCATACCTGAGCCTGCCTCTCTCTCCACTTGGTGTTGTGTAACTGAGAACCAGGTGCCAAAATCCTGCCTGTTATACCTACCCCAACACAATGAGACTTAGTGTGCCTCTGATTCTTGTAGCTTTTTTCTGAATCCTTTTTGAAGGATGAACCTTTTTGAAGTATCTATGTTTCAAATTAGTAAAAAAGTTCATATTTTAAAGAATGCATTTTGTATTTGCATTGATGTTGCCTGGAAAGCCTTGCTAGTTGATATTCAGACTAGGGAACTGCTGCTTTTGCATTCTGCCCAATAACTGAACTGTCCCACTTCTTGTGAGGAAACCTCCAAGCAATTCCCAGGAACCTCTTTGAAGTTTATATTCAGCAGAAGACACACAGGCATTAGATGGTCAATGGGAAAAAAAAATTAGGTAATAAAGGTTATTTTACTAATCCAGGACACATTGTGATGTAGCAGGGTGCCTTATGAATAATGTGGCAAAACCTGGACTAGTGGGCTGTACTCCGAATCTGTTTTATTCTGAAGAGTGTTAGTCCTACAAGAGAAATACAACAGTACTTTTCAATCATAGCTATTTTCCCCTTTGTTGTATTTCTGCTCTGTGTTTCTTCTGCTGGACTACACTGATCAATTGCACTTTTCTGACTGCTAGGGAGTACAGTTCAGTGCTTCCAAATTATGGTTGTAGTTTCAGCCTGCAAATGGGTTTTGGAGCCATTGTGATGGAAACTGCTAATGTAGATAATTGTTAGAGGAAGAGCTGTCTTCATGGTAGTTTCATGTAATTAAGTGCTTAGGGAGCTTCTTGTGGGGCTTTGAGCAGGTCTGGGCATTGTGTGTGCATGGTTTATGATGTGGCAGATTGTCTGTGCATGTACAAATCCAGTGTGTCACATCCATACAGTAGCAGTCTGATGCTTCTAGGTTGGGGCACGCTTGGCCTCTTTTCTAGTTGCCCAGTTCTTGCATAGCATGGCTTCCTCCTTTTCCAAGTTTATATGGAGGATTGATAGCTCAGAGTGTGTCATTTCTTTGATTAATAGCATCTGACCTCTCTTCTGCTGGCAGTGAGAAATTAATTTACTTTTGGTCCCTTAGGGAAAGGGCAGAGACTGCATGGCTATACTGGTACCATGTCAGGAACACACACATGTCAGAGGTCCCTGCACTCCTCTTACCCTAATCTTTAGCTCATTCTGCCTGTAGCCTCGTCTCTGAACACTGTACATTAGCTACCCCAGCATGAATTGAGTAACTGAGAGGGGTAAAGTGCAGCATTAAGTTCATGAATCGGGGTGTTCAGCTGACAGTTTTGTTGTAACTGCTACTCCACTGCTGTGGTTTCTGTGTAAGATGGAGCTATGCCTTTGTCAGTGGCTTTCTGGAGCAAAGAACAAAGGACAGCTGCAGCAAAGCAGTAGAAACAAATACTACAGCTCAGATGCATCCAATAATAATTAATTCCTTTTAGCCATTAAAACTTACTCTGTAGGAATCGGCAGAATCTGCAGTAGCGTTTCAGTCCCCTCTGTTTTCCACTCACTCCTAGTGAGGGTGGGAGCACCCTGTAAGCTTAGTGCAGGATTGTTTGTGCCCCAGAACTCCACAGGGGCTGCTGCTCTTCTCTGGTGGATTACCATGAGAGGGGTCCTCCTCGAGGGCCCTCCTCAGCAATTTTAGGGGAAGTAGCTGCAAATATGGTGCAAATATATTGGTATCACCAAAGTTTCAGTGAAAGAATAGCAGGGAAAAGCCATCTTTGATTAAATAAATAAAAGTAGAATAGACTGCTGGAGAAAAGCCTGAAGTTGCATTAATCTAGATTGATGAGTGGTCTCTCTAAAAATATATAGAGCTATGGTGCTCTGAGTGCAAGGCTGGTTGGTGGGAGGGTGATCTCTGTGCGGTTGTAAGGAGTCTCGAGTCAAAAATATGTCAGACTTACATAAAGTGCTGTGCCAAAGTTGTATGAGGAGTCTTGTGTAATTATTTTATTTACAGCAACTTAAATTGATTCACAACTGTCACTACTTGCTGAATTTTGAATGGAACATGAAAACTATGCCCACATTCTTGGTCTGTAACTATGACTGTGTTACAAAATGAGTGCCCTTGGCACCTCTGAGAGTTCAGAGAACCCAGAGGGTTATGCTGCATGTTCTGGGATGACTGTAGGGTAATATGGGACTGGTTTTTTTCATTGTAGACCCTGAAGCGGCAGAGCCAGTTGGCACTCTATTTCTTCAACACTATTGTAGCTCATGGGGATCTACGAAACAACAAACTAAACCAGCTTTCAGTCAATCTCTGGAATCTTGCTCAGAAACATGGCTTTGCTGACACCAAGACTATGGTAAGGAAAACGGATAATGCTGAGAAATGTCAGTTCTTAAGATATTTTCCCACTCTTTATTTGGGAAAAGGTAGTATTTTCTGATCTGAATAAACCTAATCTCTTTACAAGTTGCTCTTACACAAAAATACTATCTTAAACCTCCAACAACTTATTTTTTAAATGCTTCTTAATATAATCAGCTTCTCTATTTTCAAGTGGTCTGTATCTTTCTAGCAGTTTTAATCCTGTGTCAAGCATTATGGAACCTGGAAGTGCTGGGTGCTGTAACTTTTTTCCAGAACAGAAAACTAGCTTCAAGAGAAATACAGCATTTGTGTTTCGTGGAGGAACTGTCTGGTGTAAGCTTGGAAAGTGGCACTTGAGAGCTTTAAGAAAGATATACATGATAATGAGCTCTGGAGTAAGAAATGCCAAGTGCTCACACAGCCACTGAAATTCAGGGAAAATCATGGGAGTGCCTATAAAAAGATGAAGTGATGGCCTATGAAATGAGAAGACATTACAAATCTCCAAATCCCTTTCTTCCCAAACCCAGGTGAAAACGCTGGAATACATCAAGAGGCGAAGCCAACAACCTGAAATGAGTCACTTCACAGACTTGGCCCTTCGGCTTCCTCTGCAGTCCAGGACCTGAGCAGTGTCTTTTCCAAGGAGTCATCCAAGAGATCACGTAGCCAAGGCAAAAAATCACTGATCCAGAATCTGACTGGAGGAGTTCAGTGTGTTTTTACTTAGTGTGAAATATTTACTTGGGCACAGTAAAGGTAAAACTGTTCTGAGTGCAATAATTTAACCTGAATTTCTATTTTGAGATGTACCGTAATATAATATTTTAAATGCTGATTTACATTCAGTAAAGTGTTTTGTTCAGTAAACAGTATTTTGAACCTCTGTGCTTGTGAAAGCCATTCAAAATCTAATCTAACAAAAAAGGAAAAAGATAATCTGCACAAATGAATTCACAGCCTCAAAACTTCATCCCACTCTCAGAATAGTCTTTTTCCTGTGTAGAAAGCAGCATTTCAATATAATAATCCTACTAAGTCGTCTCTCTGCTTTGGGATGCTGCCAGCATTTGTTTGGTTGTTCCACTAGAAAAGAAAAATGGCTGAGGTGTTACTGCTCTAATTTCTACAATACATTTTCACAGACATGTTTATGTTTTCATTTTAGTCCAGTGTTTTGTAAAATGGAAAGAATCTTTAAGTGCTGTCTGCAAATGAAAAATTAAATGTATGCGAAGTGCTCCATATTTGCAAAGTACACTATCACTGAATAAAACAATTTGCAGTTCATCTGTGTGTTCTGGGGGAGTTTCTTTGTGTATACAAATACATCACCTTACCCTTGTGGAATTTAGTTACATGCACTGATATTACTTGTAATAAAATTTCACTCTCACCATTTCTGTCTCACAGTAGGGAACCATGCTGAGACCTTGCACCTATTGCTGCTTTTGCTTAATGGTAAGTATTTAAATGAGCTAAATCCTTACACGGATATCAAGATATATTTTTGCACAAAAATGTTTCATTTTGTTAAGCCTAAACAAGTACTTTATTTTGATAGAACCATTTAGGGAGTTAGCAAGTTGATAATAAATACCACCCAAATTATTAAACCATTCTTGTTGCACATTTTGCATCTCCTCATCACTTTGCACCACTCACTGAATGTAAAAATGTGAAGATTTTGCAGAAAACGAAAATCTTTTTGAATCACTAAAATGTAGCTAAAAGTAAGTTTATTAAATCAGCATTTAAAAGAAATTACTAAATTTTAACTAGTTGCAGGCGTGGCACACGTATCTTCAGTCTTTGAAGGAGGGTGTCTCTTGCCTTGTAGAAGAAAGGTGATAACTATTTCAAAAACTTACTGTTTAGCTGAAGTGAGGACCCAGCTCCACTGGTGTAGGCAGTTGAAAACTTGTACTAAAAGTGCCTCACAAATCAAACTTTTAAAACGTTTTATTATTTTATTTCAGGTAAAAATATCTGGAAATTAAAAAAAAATGCCTGTTGTAGTTTCATTCTTTAGAGTTTTAATCTTCAAATTTTATAGATCTAGATGTATATTTGTCTATGTGTACTTTTTTGTTGGCAGTGGGTTGAAATCCAAGACCAATTCCTCTGTGTTGCTTCCAGTCCATTGCTTTATCAAACTCCATCTTCAGAGCCTGCTGTAACTTCTCCTGCCCTTCCCTGTTCAGAGCCATGTTCGGTTTGGCTGTAGTTGTTGAGAGATTTTGGGTAGGCATAGAGCCCTTTTTAAAGCCACCCATTAGTCTAAAAAACTTCATTTCTTCCTCAGGGCTTTTAAAAGCAGCTGTACTCCACTGTCCAAACTTCGTATCCTGTGAAGCGAAACAAGGTTAACACTCCAAGTAAATAATACCAAGGCCCAGGAAGACAGTTTCTGGCTGTGTACCATGAGAACAGAACCAGCTTCAAAATCCTGACAGGGTGACAAAGCTGGGAAGCAGGTATTCCATGGGCAGTACCTCCGAAAGGATGTGCTAAAAGATGTATGAGTGCATCTTCATTAGCACTGCAGGTGTTTAGCCTGGAGATGGGTTAATGTGTTTGAGAATCTCCTTCCCTCTGTCCTCAGGAACCTTGGCTTTTCTGCTCTCTCTTTACCTGGCTCCAGGAGCCAGACATCACCTCTTATTCTAAGAAAACTGTCAGATTTAATCCTCTTTCACTGTCACTTTGTGTGGTTATCTTTTCATTTCCCCATGGCCTAGTTCAGGAACTGTTGTTATCAGTTTTATGTTGGTTTTGGAGACAATGTTCCATCTGCCTCCTAAGCTTTAAGCAATACTGGCATTTGCATCCCACTGATTACAGCTAATATTGCAAGGGTGCAAAAACTGAGGGCATACCTTTATCCAACAGGACTAAACCTTGTTCTCTTAAAGCCTTCCCTCCCTTGCAGTTTGCTGTGGTTTAGGTATTCACCTTTCACTGGTTTTTGAACTAGTTCACCCCTTCAGGATCTTTCCCTTGTCTGCAGATTCTGGCTCCTTTCTGAGGAGGCAGTGTCCAGGTAAAATGGTATTTCAGCTGTTGGTGGATAACCCAAGATAAATCATATGATTTACAAAGCTCACAAACTTTTGGCTTACCTAAGAACAGACTTCATTATCTAAGGGTCTTACTTGATGCATGAGCTATAGCAGTTATTCATAAATATTTTCTGCAGAATTGCTACTCCCTATTCTTTCTTTAAAATTGAGGGTGATACTAAGTGGAAGAATGTCTAATTAATAATTAAATAGACTAAGCTGACTACATCAAAGGAAAAAATGTGACTTTAGTGGTGTGTTTATGTCAGCCCGAAATCCTTCCAATTGAGCAGTTGTAACTTGCATGAAACAGTCATTCTCCAGCAGACAGCCAACATGACACACAGCATGCTACATAATATTGTAGGCAAGCCCTAGCAGGCTTTTGTAAGTTAAAAAAATGCAAGGCTGCAGAATCATTCACTATCACAGGCCAGAATACCTACTATTAAAAGAGAGCTACCCCCGTAATACTTCAATATTTTTACCTTGTGCAAAGGCAAGTTGCTGTGTAAGCCCAGTCTGTGACACAGATGTAGATACACATACAGATACACTTAAGTCACATAGAGATAAATATAAGTCCTCCCTTTGGAATGGGAGGCATCTGCACAGATGCAAATACAATCACAGCTTGTCAAACTCTGTAGTTTTTTTCAAGTGAGTTGCTGGCAGGCACTACACACAGCTTTTGCTGAAGCATTTCCAGCTCACTCTTTGTGGAGCTGATGAATTAGTTTTCACAGCTTCTACTCTTCTGCATGCTACTAAACAGAGACAGATCAGCACCAAGGAACTGAGATCCCCTGCCAAGGATGTCACTTTTCTCAATGACTTCAGACACTATTAGACAGTTGCAGTTCCAGAGCTATCACAGACTGCCTCCCACTACGTTACATCTACAGAAGTTCTTTCTGGCCTTTGTTTGAGGCATATTCCAGCCTTCTAGGCATACTGGCAGTCTTGCAAAACAACTAAGAATCCTGAATTACTAGCAAAGCCTCAATCCTATTAAACCTGCTAAACACTACTGCAAGTTTCCACTACCTTACTGTAACTCTGTCAGGAGGCAGGATGCAAAAGCAAGAAATAAAGAATCATCTTTCAAAGAAGTGGAGGAAAGATGTAGATGCCACGAGAGGACTGACTGTAAACATCACACATGTGCGTTATCTGTTGTCACCCCCATTATCTTTCCATATGTGCCCCTTTCTGAATGTCTGCAAAGTCTTGCAGATAAGAAATCAGATACACTTCACTGACTGCTACATCCATAGCCTGGAATTATCTGTACTTCACAGTAAGCAGAAAATGCTTCTGTAGCAATTTGTCATGGCTCATTCTCCAGAGGAACCACAGAAAATGTTGCTTTTTGAGGACTGATGATGGGAATTAGAGCACTGTACAATGCCAAGGAGTTCACTGGTCAGCTCTCAGGCTCTCCTGGCTTTGTACCAACTTGCTCTACAGCATGACCTTAAACCTGCAGTCAGACTGTTGTGCCAAGCCATATACCCGAGCCACATACAAAAAAGAGCACAGTAGTTTTTTCAGGAACTTGCTCTGGAACACAGTGTTTCCATCAGATCAAGGTCTAAGCTCATACATACCTGCCCCACTTTGGAACTGAAAACCTTCGTTTTGCCGGATTCTCTATCGATTTCCTCTTGCAGAGCCTGCCGCCTCACCTGGTGTGCAGAAAAATTACACATGCAGCAAGAGACACTGTCTTCTGTGTGTTAAATGTCAATTAAGTCACAATGAGAAACTCAGAGAAGTATAAAATAATTAGTTATCTTCAGAATTTTGCAAGGATAATTAAAAAGTTGTGTGTGATCCTTTCCTGCACTCAACACGAGAACTGTGATCCTTCTAGTGGTATGTTAAATGAGTATTTTGCTGCATCAGATATGCTGACTCACTTTAAATCTTACACAATTAAGACAAAGCATACCTTGTCTATGTTAACTTCATCACAGTTTCCTTTTTTTTCCTGCACAATAACTACGCCATCTAGATGTTCCTGTAAAACAGGAAAAAGATTGTGTGATTATTTTTATCCATTCTGGTTAATTACAATTGACACAGCTCTTACCACAAAAGTAGTTAAAACACTAAGCAATCAGTAGTACTATTATGGGGCAAGAAGAAATAGCAGCTCTAAGATGAAAATGCCAATGAAATCTGACTATTTCTATGGAGAAACTTTCTCCCCAAGAAAGAGATTTTTTATTATAGCCAAGAAGAGAAAGGATCTTTTTAAAATTCACACACTGAATTGGATCTGCTAACATCACCGGCACACACAGTAACATTTGCAGGCAGAGTCATTTCAAATTGAACTGTTTTGTTAAGTGTAAATTTATACTTGAAATAAGGGACAGAGAGAGTGAAAGTTAAAATATTTTAAAAATTGGAGGTAAAATAATTAAAGGTCTCTCTGAAACAAACAAACAAGGAAAAAACAATCAACAGAGAGCTGCACTGTACTCCCCTGTGGATGGTGGTCCCCAAGGAGCTTCCAGTCTGGGAAGAGCCCAGGGAGAGGCAGGACACATACAGCAAGTGTCTCCTGCTGCGGCAGCAAACACACAGTAGTTCCACATCTGAGAGAGGAACAGGCAGCTGATGGGAAGAGACAAGAGCAGCCACAGGAGGGCTGGATGGGCTGGATGGCAGGAGGTAAATCAGTGGCAGAGTCCAAAGGCAACCAGACACTGATCGCTCTTCCACAAAGTGCAGCCCTTCAGCAACTTTTGCTCCCACTGACTGGCATTCCTGGATCATTGCCCTCAGCCTTTCTGTGCCAAATCTATAATTAGAATGAGATTTTTTGGGCATCCAGTGTATCAGGATAAGTAATAAGTCCAGGATAGTGGTAAATTAGAGCCATAAGCTTTAGACCAGCCTGGAAAAGGTGGCCAAAGGGAAGATCTATTGATACAGCTAACATAATAATCCAAGCATGAAACAGCCTGGGAAATGAAGACAAGGAAAAGATTTGTAACATACTTCTGTCAGCAGAACCTGCTGTTACTTTTTTGAGGGCCCACAGTTTTATTAAAAGCCACAAATGATTTACTTCATTTTCCAAAGCTACCTTTGATTTCACACACACACACACATGCACGCACTGTAAAAATGAGAGAACACCGTCTACAGCAAGAAGAGCTCATGCTCTTGGAGGAAAAGAAGAAACCAAAAACAATCCCCAGTTTACTTCTAGATGGCCTGGTACTGTCTTTTCAGATCTATTAAAACAAGCAGGAAAACTGTCGTGGCAGGATTCTACAAACAACTGCAGCATGTTTTTTTTTTTAGCCAGAAGGTCAAGTGGCAGCCAAGGAAGGGGGGAGCAGCCCCATCCCTGCTAATTCCCAGCACGGTGCTGACCTGCTGAAGGGTACTGAGTGGAAAAAACCACCCCACGGAGGTGTGCCAAGCTTCCCCCAACTTCATGGCAAAGGAGCCATCACACGTGGTACGACTATGCTGCCTGCAGGCAAACAACTTCAAAGTAGTCAGCTGAGTTCTCACTCCTCTTCACTCTGCCCACACTGACTGTAATGGCATCCAACAGGAAAAATACCAGTCATTGATATTAAGTGCGTATCACTCCACACTGTCCTTAAAACTTACTCTATTGCTTGCTGCACAAGCCCAGCAGAGGATTTTTCAAGGCACCCAGCGTGTGTGACATGCTGCAGACTAGAATGTTTCAGGGCTATGGCACAGTTCAGTGCAAGACCAACATTATCAGCCATTTATTAGTGCAGCGTGTTTAGCCTCGGCAGGAACTGGATTTCACTAGAACCGATTAACCCAGATTTCTCAATCTTCAGGAGATTTTCTCTGAAGTATTTTTTATTATTAAGGGACAGAGCTGCATATGGAAATGAGAAATAAAACATGCATCACCCTACACCCTTCTCCTCAATTGTTTGCAATGTATTTGCTGTGGTTTTCATTGTAACTGGTCATGCAAGTTTACATATCATTGCGAGGCTTATCTTGCCTCTGCAAAATGTAAGCAGCTGCAAGAATCCAAATAATGTCTTAACAGTCTCCAAAAAGGCAGTGTCAATTTAATTAGAAAATACATCCCAGCAATAAAACCACCTTTCCTTTGAAAGGTCAAAAGGAGAAACTGAAGTGAAAAGATTTTCCCCTTTGCTTACCTCATGGCTGATAAGCGCACATTCCCCTCACAAATCCTTGTGAAAAAGCCTGTATCTGGTTCTCCACATAAATCTATACTTAATTATTAGCATTAGACACCAGACAGCTGCCAGGTTTCCACAGAACTCGAAGAAACTGCTTATGAGTGCATCCCACAGCAAAGCACACCACAGTGTGTCCTGGAAGCAGCTCACAGTATGCCTGCTCCATCCTTAGTTTATACAAATCTCCAATGATACCTTATTAACTAGTGCTTGACTTTCAAACAAGCCAGCCATTCCAAGTTCTTCATAAAAACCAACTGGAGTTTCCCATTACCTATGAAAATATAAACAAACTCCTGATGACTTACAATGTGCTGCTTTCAAAGTTGTTTAAGCAGCTAAAGATACAGATAGATACCTCTTGAATTCCTGAGCATTTCACAGCTTAATTTCCAATGATAACAACAGAAATTGGGCATGTAGGTACTAACTTTTGGAACTTTTAGCTGACCCTAATCAGATAAAAAGAAAAAAAGTTTAAAGCAATAAAACAAGATCTTACTAGTCTAATACTAGAGAAAAAAAATAATCAAAGAAGAAACCTCTGTACTTCAAATATTTTGTCATTTCCTCCTCATGTTTGTTTCACCCCAGAAATGGCAGTACTGCAAGACTGGGATGGGATTTCCTTTAACAGTGAGTCTGGGTACAATCCCAGGCACCTTCAGTTACAATTTACACAGCTCTTACATCTGTGTATTTTCTTGCACAGATTGATTCTTTTAAGTAAAAATATGTGTTTAGGTCTCTAGTATTTTTCTATCAGAATTTATACATCAATGCTCTAGGCCTAGTCTGCAGTCAGCATTCTCAGGATTTTCTCTAAAGTTTTGTCCAGGTTAGACAACAGGCTTTGGCTAATTTTTCCCTTTGCTTCTAGCACTACACAATTCCAGCATGAACAACAGCAAAGCTTGAGGAAAGCTCTAACAAAGACAGACAGATGCACTCATGCTGCCAGTGTTACCAACCTGCTCAGGGGAAATGAGGTAGTCCTACAATCCTGGTTTATAGGAGTGTTGCCACTTCGTTAAGAGCAACTGAAGAACAGAAAAATACTTATGACTGCACATACTTGCTGTCTTTTTGTGCCAGTACTTGCTGTTAGTTGTAATATTCACAATTTCACAACGGAAACACCACATGGTTACAGCAGCAGGCATTAAAAAAACACTTTCCCATGTGTCACAACTACTGTGTACTAAATGTACAAAAATCAGTAGGTCAGCTGATCCTGCTTCTCAGCACCCAGTGGGGGCCCTTGTTGATCTCAATATTCTGAACAGGCCCAGCCTGCAAAGTAGGGAACTGCACCTAAAAAGCTCCCAATTCCTTAGCAGGAGGGTGCAAAGCTGCCCTCCTCTTTGTAACTTACCGGTGACTCATTCCCTGTGTCTTCTGTCTTGAGCTTTGTCTTTTTCCTGTCTGCTTTTGAACCTGGCTGTTCAGCAAAGTCCTGTGGGGCTGCTTTTTTCCTTTTTTTCCCTTTTCTGTCGCAGAGCATGTGATTACTACTGCATAATGCCCCATCTACAGCACTCCCTGCCACATGCTCAGCTCGCTCCATTTCACTCTCTTTTTGCTTTTTGTTGCTTTCTCGTACTCTTATTTTTTGGCTTTTAGAGGCACTATCATTACTTAAAGAAACGGAGTATGTTGTTTCTTCCTCCTCCTCTTTGTGAATATTTTTTTTCTTTTTCTTCTTACCCTTGAAATTCTTCCTGCTCTTCTTTCCAGAAAGCTCTTCTTCCTCAGAGTCAACTTCTTGCTGTGCTGGGAGATGCTTATCAGGAATGCTGTGACTGCAGTCTGGCTGAGCTTCACAAGAAACATACTTGCTTCTGTTCTTCTTCTTCTTAGTCTCTTTGATACTCCCAGAGCTCTCAGTTGTGTCCTCTTCCTCTCTATTTGTCAATGCAATTTCCTGGGAATTCTGCTTCTTCCTTTGTCTTAAGTCACTTAATGCAATGGGCCTACCAGGAACTCCATGGATGTTGTCCTTATTATCTACTAGTGGTAAAAAGGAGTCAGACTTATCCTTCTTCTTCTTCCCCTTCTTTCTTCTTCCACAACTCTCCCCATCACTCTGGACATTACCATGGTTTTCACCTGTAAAAGCTACTGCTTGTGAAATGTATTTGTGGGGTTTTTTACAGACTCTTTCAGACTTCTTCGGTTCACTGTCCTGGATATCCTCTAACGAAAAAGAACTGCTTTTCTTCTTTTTTTTCTTTGTTACTTCATCATCCAGTTCCAAATCCAAAGTAGTATTCTTTTTGGGTTTTTTTAAAGAGAAGTCAGTTTTCTTAATACCATCTGTATGGTGATTTGAAAGCTCCATGTCACTACTCTCATTATCCTCCGCTAAGGAGAAATGAGACAGGACTTTTTTTTTCTTCTTTTTGAGAATTTTAATTTGTTCCTCTGATTCCTCTTGAAGTTCTGAATCCAGACGACCTTTTCCATTGCCAAAGCTTCCTGAATGTGCTTCTTCGAGTAATTCAGAGCCAGCTTTCTTTTTCTTGTTTTTCTTCTTATTATTTTTTGGTTGTAATTGGTCTAAAAATTCATCTTTTAAATGTTCCTTTTTCCTTATCTTTGTTTCTGTCTCAAGCTGGCCATTGTCCTCAATTTTAACAACTGTTGGAATATCTTCCTCAATTTTAATGACAGTCTTCACATTTTTCTTTTTCTGTATGGGTTCCTCATGAAATTCTTTTCTCTTTTTCTTTATTATCATTCTAAAAAATGGAATGAAGATGTTAGTAAGCTGCTTCACAGAGATGATACGAGCCCTCCTCTATTTGGCTTCCCTTTATTCTGAAACCATTCCATATCTCCTACTGTCCCTACACTTTTTCTAATTTCAGCCTGCTTTCAGTGGTGGGGGGAACCAGGACTGCAGGGAGCTCAGAAAACACTGATGGGTGCTTCTTTAGTCTTGTTCTTGGGTATAACTTGCTTCAGTTAGTTTGTAACTTTCTTTTTGACAGCTGCAAAGCATGACATCTTCACAGGAACACCTACCCTCTAGAAATCTTTTCTAAATGGCAAAATAGATAGATAGATAGATAGATAGATAGATAGATAGATAGATAGATAGATAGATAGATAGATAGATAGATAGATAGATAGATATGATGATGATAGATAGATATAGATGGTGACAGATGGATAGAATACCGATGACTTTGCGCTTATTTAACACTGAACTTCTCATCACTTTACTGCCCACTCAGCACCACAAGACCCTTTCACGGCACCTCAATTACTGCCGTAAATCCGTTTCCTCCTGGTTCCTCGTCCCTGCCCGGGGCACCTCCGGCCATCGGCGGGTCACAGCAGAACGCTCCGGCACCCCTCGCCTTTGCTCAGAGCCCCTTTATCCCTGCTGGGTTTCCCACCTCCGACCGCCCAGCTGTCCCCGGGTACTCCGCTCCGCTCCCCGAGCCCGCCCGGCCCCGCTCTCAGCGCTCCCCGCGGGGCCTCCCCGCTCTCACCGGGGGTCCCTCCGCCCGCCCAGGGCCGGGGGGCCCCGCTGACCCTGCCCACCCCGCTGTGCGGTCCGTGCCCACCCCACCCCACCCCGGTGCCCCGCTCACCTCCCGCC
>VWZF01005695.1:0-49905 GCA_013396755.1 Sclerurus mexicanus | reverse complement strand
GGTTCTGTGGCAATTGGTTCTGTGGTGGTTCTGTGGCGGTTCTGTGGCGATTGGTTCTGTGGCGATTGGTTCTGTGGCGTTTGGTTCTGTGGTGCTTCCGTGGCGCCCGGCCCGGCGGTGCTGGCGCGGCCTTTGTGGCTGGCTGTGTGAGGGAGTTTTTGGTCACTGCCTGGGCGAGCAGGGAGGTGACTCTCTTACTGCCGTTATAAAAGTCAAATGAACGCAAAACTCCTGGTTCCAGAGCCCCGTTCTGACAGCAAAAGCCGTGGTGTTTTGCCGAAGCTCTGAGGGCAGCGGGGCGGGAGGGCTGGGAGAGCAACGCTGCAGTTGTGCGGGTCCCACACGGGTTCTCCTTACTTACTCCTTTATAACTCCTAAAGTAGGCATTCTGCATTAAAGGAACCTTTTCAAATGTAGGGATAAGGCTGTTTAATGTAACTCGGCTGAGACAGCTGTAGTACGCGTGGATTTGGTGGTGCCAGTGAACCTAATTATAATGGAGCAACAGTGAACCTCTTGGGTTTGGCTCTGAGCGTTCGGAATTGTGTAACCTGTAAATTGTTTTCATGTCAAGTCCATTGCCATCCTCCTTTATTTATTTTCCTTATCCTGAGTCACTCAGTAATCTATGAGGGTCATGGACTACTTTTGGGTTTTTTGGTGGTTTTATTATTTTTTTGAAAGTGGAGACAGTAATACTTAGCAAAGTTCATGGGATTTAACTGCTTATAGAGGAATCCACTGTGAAAAGCAGTATTGTCTACTAGTAAAAACAATGGTTAATTCCATGCAAGCATTTGCATTTTACTTACACTGGAATATTTTAAATTATTATTTTGGTTAAAAATCTTTTTCCCAGTAAAGGGCTCTTTTATCACTGAGAACCTTGCACTTGACTTAGAGCCAAGACAGGAGGCTTTAAAGTTCTCACTTGTTTTAAAACATTGGACTTCATGTTTAACAAATATTTATTGTATACTAACTTCTTTCAAACCCAAATAGAAGCCATTTAGAAAGTAATACTTGTTTAGGAGGAAAATATATATGTTTTAAAATAAAAGTCTTCTGATAAATGTACTGTTTTAAAAAACTTTTAGAGTATGAAGCAGAACACCCTCAATTTCCAGATGTTCCTGAATCAGAACAAGTTCTTGAATCAGAACAAGTTCTTGAATCAGAACAAGGATCTGTGAGTACAGTTCAAGTTAAAAATTGCATATGGCTGTTTTTTAAAGATTTTTAAATAGCTAAATGGGAAAATTAGGTATCCACAGAGTAGACTCATTCATAAAATGAGCACAAAACTATATTATTTTTCAGACAACTTCTTTGACCCAACAAATGTAATATTCCAAATAAATACTTCTATTTATAGCAACTTGGGTAGCACTATCCTAAAATTAGATGACCAGCTGTGTTTGGTTTGTGCATCTCACTGTCTTTTTGCTATGACTCTGCTTCATAGGCAGGACTCAAGTGTTCAAGGATCCCCCCTGGGCGGTGTTAAAGCAGGAAAACACAGCAGAGGGTAGAAAACACAACAAAGGAGTTTGGGTGAAACCAAATTAGATATTAGTCACTTAGATGTGGCCACTGAAATTAGTGGAATTAAACGTGATCAAAGTTATTCTGTGGTCGTTGACATGCAGTATATTAAAAGTGTAGTGGCTTCATGTCACCACCTTCTTTTCAACAGCTCATCGATCCAACCAAATTTTAAAGTGAAACTGTTCAGATGACAGAGTTTTCACAACATGTTCTCATAGCAAACTGTCACGTGGTGCATTCATGGGGATAAAGGGATGTACCTGCCTCTGTGTGACAGCTGTAGCTCAGGGTCTCTTAGGAGTGTTCTGCTGGCTGACTATAACAGTTTCTGCACCCCTAAAAACCTTACCTAAAATTGTGGACTTTTTTTTCCTGGTATCCATAACAGTTTCTTTAGAGTAAACTTTAGATTCCGATTTTATCTTGAACAGGTGCCTTTGGAAGCAGGAATATTGCACCCATCACACATGGAACCATTTTGTTCTGGCCCTGCAGAAGATACTGTTGACCAAGAGTTGCTTCCTGTACTCGAGGCAGCCCCTGCTCCAGAACCACCTGATCCAAAAACATGTAAGTAGGAGCATATTGTCTTGAACCCTGCTGTGATTATTTTTCTTGCGTATGGCAAGAATTTGTAATTTATTTAATTGAGAGTGTTAACAGCTGCAACACCGTTTCTTATGTGGAATTTGCATGATTAAGGCCCCTGGTCAGTAAACAGGGACCAATCTTGGACACTTGGTCAATGGAAGAAATCTCAGATGGTGCATTACAAACCAATAGCATTGACTGGCTAAGGTAGTTCTGTGCTCTTCTGAGTCAGTGACTTGTTATTTAGCAACTTAATTCAGAGAAAGGCAGGCATTTCTTCCTCTAATTTAATAATGCGAAGCTAGGATCAATAGACTAAAGAGACAATTGAATTTGAAAATTGCTGTCAAAATGTGTCTTTGCCCATCTGATTACAAATTAGAATGGAAACATCTAAAGTTTTGTTCTTCCACTTTTATCAATTTCTATACTTTATAAAATTTGCCAGGCAGCAATGTGTTTTTATTACGCATTTTAGCCCTCCATTTTGTCTTCTCTTCCATCCGTTCTTGCTCATTAGGAATTCCTGGTGCCGGTCAGAAGCAGTGTGACCCTGGGCTTTTATATAAATAGTGTCCTTTCAATTATGAACATTTTCTGGCAGGATATGAACCAATTAAAGATACAAGGCTGAGAGTACCTTCAGTGTTTCAGCTGTATTGCCAGAAAAGAACACTTCTGTGACTTCAGCTTTACTGAGCACATGAAAACCTGAATACTGGAGAGAGATGCCAACCCAGGCAGCCTCTGAAAGGGGAAAAATTTCTGAAGGATCTGGCAAGTAAGATGTAATTATGACAAAGAAATCACAGCACCACTGAAATACAATCTTTGCTTTTTCCTCTGTCTAGAATTTCAGTTTTATGACCAACTCTGATAATGCAGATTGTAAAGGGCACGAGATACCAAAAGCGTTGAGGCTGTAACAGCACCGAGTTCAGCACGGGCTAATTTCTTCCTGTCAGGGTAGATTAGTCTACATCGCTTTTTGTTTCTGTGACTAAACTGCTTCTGGTGTCTGAGTTTACTCATTTAAAACTAAGTCTGACATCTCTGAGGCACACTGGGTTTGCACTGTTGGTGCACCTTTAGTCTGAAATCTACTCAAGTTTATGTTGTCTTGGCTGAAGAGAAGGCAGATCAGTGGCTGTATCTGAACTGGAGGAATCTGTTTAGTGCAAGCTGTGACCATATTGATGAAATGACTGGTACTGAGTGTATCATTTCTAATATTTGTTTTTTTTAAATCAGAGTGCTTACCTGTAAGTGAAGGTTGTCCTGTTTTGCTCAGGTTCTCCTCGGGAATACTTAGAGTACTACGTATTTCCAGTACTCTTACCTGGACTGGCTGGACTTCTGCATGAAGCAGAGAAGGAAAAGTGTTTTGAGGTTAGTTTGTAGTTTTCAGTTCAAATCACTTTCAGGAAGTTACAGCCTTTATTTCACAGGAGATATTTTTTTCATGTGGTCTTTTGCAAGAAAACCAACAACAATTGTATGATATAACATATAATGATTTATTTTGGATCTGGTTTTAGGTGTTTTCTCCAGTAATTCAGAAGAGATTGCATACTACATACACTTGATCATTATGACAATCTTTAGGTCCAAACAAATCCTTCATAAATATCCATTTGTATCTAGCCTAAATAGTGCTGGATTTTAGAGAAACAGGCTTCCTTTCAAATTAATACACATCACTCATTTGAGGGTGATGTGCAGAACTTGAATCTTACTTTATTATTCAATTATTTTTGCTGGCCTGGCTTCCTAATAGAGATAAATTTTAACATCCTGTGTAAATTCCATTTAACGGAAAATTGGGTATTCAGCATTAATGAGCTTATAAAAATGTCCATTTAAAAATAATTGTTTGCTACATGTATTTTTATGAACTTGTTTTCAGTGTGTGTGCCTGTAGGCATATCCACAGAGACATTCCTCGTTGTATATACAGAATGCTTAAAACCCCACTAGAAGGGGTGCAAAATAAAGCTGCTTGTGCCACCATAGCCTAACTCACAGATACCCAGCAATAGCTTAGGTACTGGGAATTGTGGGGTCTTCCATCATTTCTGCAACCATGGCTACTTGAATTGCAAATCCAAATCTGTACATTTAATAACAGTTATTTCAAAATTTTCTCAGTTTTCTCGAAATCTGTGTGTCTCTGAACAGATTGATTTACAGTTATTTGTGTATATGTATTTATAATCTGTGATAATACAGGTGAAATAGGAAAATGGTTCTGTCATTCCTGCCGTCACATTTACATTACCTAGCCAAGAACAGATTGAACATATTTATTATTCATCACACTTTTAATGAAATCTGTATTGATTCTTTTAAAGGAAGCATGTATCCTTTAACAGGAAAAAGGCATATCCTACAACTGATTTAAAATACAGCCCTTGATAGATGTTACCTATTTCTGAAGGCAATAAACCCAACTTAATAGAAAAAATATTAGAATTCTTAGAAATATTTCAGCTTCAAACTCAGAATAAATCTAAGGTTACTTTGTAGATTTTTAACCTGAGGAATTTTGCAGATCTTCAGTGGTATGTATGTTAGAAAATGTGTGTTCTGAAAATGGATTTTTGATGGGTCTGCGTGTTGCTTAATAGAAAACTAATAAAAGCAATTATTTTCTAATGTATAGAAACTTCATAAAAATGAGTATAGTTTTTGGAAAAGACACTTATCTGAAGAGATGCCCTGATATGGGGGGACCAAGTTTAGGAAAGCAGATGATGTCAGATGATAGCTTTCCACTGTGACATCGTTTCTTCCTTCTTTTGAACAATAACTTGTAAAACAATAACTTTTTATGCTTGCCATGTAACCGAATATTTGTGTTCTTTGCCACTGCTGTCCAGGTGCTTGCATTTGAACATTGTGTTTCCTTATCTGACCTAAATATGTGATTTGTATTTATACTTTTGTTTCATAAGAAAAGTATTTTTCCATATGAATTTGGAGGAAGAAACTCCATGCTATAATTTGTATCAAAATGGTTTATGAAATAACATGAACTGACTTTTAGGATCAAAAGCAGAGTCCTTAGAAACCCCAAGCAAAGTAGGCACAGGGAAAAAGGATCTTGTGATAAACACACCAGAAAATAGCTTCAGAAAACAGGAGGAGAACAAAGATTTTAAAGATTTGTGGAATTCGTGAGAGAACCAAGATTAATTGTGATTAAGCTAACTGAAATCATGAAGGATGAGAATTTTGGCTAGACATGAGTCATTAAAGGGCAGTTGTACAGAATAAACCATTGGAAGATTAATGGAAGAAGCACTGGAAGAAAGGGAGGAATGCTCAAACTGACTGCAGTCAACACTGAATAAACCTGGGAGAAGAGAGAGGGAATTGTGAGGGAGAATCAAGAGTGGGATTTTGATGAGAAGGACTGAAAGTTTTCATGTTTTGAAAGGAAATTAAAATGAATGAGAAGAGAATAAAAAATTAAGTAGGAGAGTTGTTGAGTAGTTGAAACTGTGGTAAGGGAAGTCAGATCATGGGACCCACAGAGCAGTTCAAGGAAGAGACCAGAAAAAATGCATCCATGTCTGGAGAGGAAGAATTGTACAACATTCCTGCCATGGGAAAGTCAGGAAAGGGAGATGGTTATGCTGGAAGTACTGATTTGTGTAGGAAAGAAAATGCAAGATCTTCTTTGGAAGGTGATATAGAAACTTAACAATTTAAACATTTCATCTAAAACAGGCTCCCTTGCATTATGTAATGCATATGAAAAATTTGAAAAGCAAAAACCTGGAAAATGCACCAGCTGCTAAATAGATGGGCAGACTTCAAGCTGACAGAAATATGGGAACAGTCTGCAGAAGCTTCGTTTTTAAAGTAGAGATGAAAGAAACCTATTAGGTTGCCCAATGTATTCCCTCACTGATTTTTCTCCCTACCCTAAGTTCTCCTATGCTTTATCCTATCTGCTGTCAAATGCCTCCAGGGGAAAGACTGTTTTCTTAAATCTTTTCTCTCATGAGAACTGACTAATGCATTCATTTTTCAGCATTAAAACTGAACAATGTATAAATGTTTTTATTAGCATTACTCTGACTTTTCTTTTTAGTAAGCTATCACAGAAGGAGGATTCTGTATCAGATTCTGTAATGGAATATATTATATTTTAAAGTGTGATACATCAGGGAAAGGGAATGGAAAAGGTTTCCTAATGACTTTGCCATCTTCTGATCACCCGTATTATTTCACGATTATTGCTAAACCCGTAATATTTAAACTTAAAAGTGGAAAATGAATTCTGAATATAAGTAGTTTATAAAAACATCTGCAGGTTAACAATGCACATTGTGCAGATATTTCCTGTGTTTATTCAGATTCATGCAGCATAGGAGGAATGTGTCAAAGGCAGGTCAATTTATGTAATTTTTTCCTTTTATAAATGTTGACTGCTGTGCAACTAATGATTTAATTCACTAGCAAAATAAACTGTTTCCTGGCAAAAAAATAACAAAATAAAAAATACCGACCTTGACTGAATTCCTCCCTGGTAAGTTCACTGCCTCTAACAAGGATAAAACAAGACGAATTTGATTCCTTTGGTGATTGCTGTTTTGACAACCCTGTTCTGATCGGTTTTGCATGTTGCAAAGGAAAAGCAATTTACTTAAAACAGATTAAATTACAACTGCTAAATTAAATTGAATGTTGTTGTCAGAGTGTAGAATTTGTTCTCTGAAACAATTCACTAAGTAATGGGACCCAGTTTCATGCTGTGATTGAGAATATCTGTGCAGTGAGACAGTGAGACTGCTATTTGTTTACAGGTTCTGTTCAAGTCAAAATGTGTCCATTTCACATCTAAAGTGAATCATAGAAAGCTCTGCAGCGAAGGTGTTGGTCTCTCAAAGTTTAGGTGTTTGGCTTCTTGGAAAAGTATCTGGAATTGGCATAACTGTGAATATTGTTTAAGGAGCTTTATTTCTTCTTCCCAGCCAAGCACTCTGATGGAGCCCTACATGACCCCCAAAGCTTTAGTTGTCACAAAACAGATCATAAAGGCAAATGTGTCTCAGGATTTTTAATTGTTTTGGATTTATGATGTTCTCCTCTGTTCTTCTTCTCTCTATTTTTTTAAAGCTCTCTTTCTTATCTGTGGGAGCCGGACCATCTTACCAAGGGTAAGATTCACATAGAAAAGTAAAAGCTT
This sequence comes from Sclerurus mexicanus, assembly GCA_013396755.1. Lineage (NCBI taxonomy): Eukaryota > Metazoa > Chordata > Aves > Passeriformes > Furnariidae > Sclerurus > Sclerurus mexicanus. The sequence goes on along the minus strand of VWZF01005695.1, from coordinate 42,569 downwards.
TCCTGGGTATCATGTAGGAATGCCCTGCACTCTGGCTCCAAACTTCACCCTTGTCATCCCCAGCTCCGTGACTGCTCTATATTCCTCACTGCACAGTCAGCCTCACGTACTGTCCCTCTTCCACTTCACCCTGAAGCTCCAAGTTTTGAACTCTTTCCCGGATTCTCTGTAATGTCCATGCCATCTGTGGCTGTAGGTAGACATGCCTTCCTTTGGGTTTGCCTGCCTGCCTGGACTGCACAACAGATGATTTGGTCTGAGCAGCCACACAATACTCTGCTCGTGTGTGTCTTAAGTGGTCAAGCTGGCTCCTTCAGGAGGAAACAATATCCAATCAATGTTCCCTCTGTGTCTTGGAAGAAATGAAGAATTTTAAGTATGACAATAGAACTTTGAACAAAATGGCAAGTAATTGACAACGTATTTTCATATATGAATGACTTCTGTTAACTTCCTTACAATGAGATTGCCACTTAGAAAGAGCACAATTCAGAGGTGTTTGTTCTAGATGCACTGCAGCAAATATCAAGATAATATATGTAGAATTTTCTTACTCATAGTTTATCTTGACTTGAAAGCATTCCACAAAATTTCTAAAATTTTGGCAGAGCCACTGACTGTTGGCAGTAGCAATATTAAAGTAGACAGAGTAATGTACTGTATATTTTATTTAATAAAAGCACTCAATTTAGCTTCTGTTCCTCTTCAGTAGTAAAAACACATGACCAATCCAAAGATAATAAATAATTTGAAACTATCTTCTATCTTTAGGGAAGAAGAACCAAATTTATTGCCTTAGATTTCCTAACTGAGTGGTTATACAAGTAAGTTAATTATGGGTTTTGATATTAATTATGCTCAGTGATTCAAAAGCATTAGTTTTCAAATTGAATAGCTGAAATTTAAATTAATGTGAGTTTTTTTCCTTTTTTTTTAAGCAAGAACCCAAAGAGGGAAGATGAGTCATTCACAGAATTCTTTTCCATCCCTTTTGTCAAGGACTGGCTAAAGGACCAGTAAGTTATTGCAGTACTCAGAGTAACCTTTTCTCCTTTTATTCTTTTGCCTTTGCTATTCCAAAAAAGCTTCAATATGTCGCAACTGTGCCCTCAAAATGCCCTTTACTGTGTGCAACGCAGAACTGCGTGATGCTTTCTAACTTGCTCACGTGTTACTTACAAGGCATTTTGTACCAGAACTATTCACAGAGAAATTAGTTTGGAACTCCTAAACATTTTAATTGTAGAGTGCAGGACATTTGAATAGTCTGGCGATATTATGAATATTTTGTACTAATGAACAAAGCCATGTTTTCAGCGTTGTCTTCTACTATGGAAATCTTTGTGAGGATACAGTGAAGAAATTATTCCTCTGACTATAGGCTGCTGATTTAAAAATACCTGTAATAATCCCTGGTGTCCGAATGCATTTCTGCACACATCTGTGTCTTTGTATCTGAGAAACAAACACTTGTTTTGGCAGCCTCAGTCATATATCCCTCCTTATTCCTGTGGAACCAAGCTGCACAGTAGTTTTGAAAGAAACGTTGCTGTACTTGAGACTGCTTTTAGTTTTAAAATATAGCTGCTGTGTGAGAAAAGTCACAGTCCACAGTGAGAGAATAAGAAAATTGCAGAGGTCAGATTTTCAATAAAAACTTAAATTTGAAAATTTACTTGGAGTCTGGATTGGTAGTCGATGAAAACGTAGAATTTTGACTTTGGGGACAAGCTGTGTCAAAACAGTTAATTTTGACTGTCTGAGAGGTAGTGACGTGTCAGAGGAAGGAAGAGGTAGGAAGTTTCTGCAGTAAGAGATGGACACCTTTGCAGAATGACACATTTCATCTCAATCCCAGCACCTTCAGATGGCACCTAGGTTGTTGAAACCTACCACTGGTGGCACACGTCTGTTCCCTTGTCAAACAGGTCTTGGCAACAAGGTTCCCTTTTAAGGCGGTGAATTCTGTCCTTTGGAAAGTGACCATGAGCTGCAGTGAGGTTGTTGTGCTAATTTCATATGCATACTGAAGAGCCAGTAGGGCAGTTTGGATACCCCTGATCTGTGAGAATGGCTGTTTGTACTTAAGATAAAGCATCTAAGATCACAGCTTTACAAACATTGCTCTTGGAAGTAAAGCTGACCAAAATGGTTCCCTGCTCTCTCCTGTTCTTCACCCCAACCTCCTTGTGAGGCAACCTAAGATCACTGTCTGTTTGGTAGGGTGCTTGGTTATTCTGATCAGGGACCTGGTCTGAGTTAGGAATCTCTCTGCCAAAATGTGTGAGGAGGGTTTGTACAGCCATTTGAAACAAAGATAATTTCTCCAATCTGCGTCACCTCGGAGAGTAACAAACCTGTGTATTGGCACAAACAAAGGATTCAAATGAAGGGCTGGGGCAAGGTGAAGAGAATAAATGAGCTGCTAAGATATAGAGGTGGTGGCAGGAACTGCTTAAGTCAGCTTTGCCAACAGGAGAAATACACTGTGGAATCACAGCCTGAATGACTCATAGCTTCTGTTAGTACTGGTGCTCCTAAATAATGTAGTGACAGCTCCACAAGGACACTGAAGTGTCGAAGTCCTACTTAAGCTGATACACTGGATCTTAGATCCTCTAAACAAGTAGGCCCTTAAAATAATAATTATTAAAATTATTAAACAGCAACTTTTTGTGGACTTATCTAAAATTACTGATTTAACAAATACTGCTTATGAAGAAAGCATTATTAGAGCAAAGTGAAAGATTGCAATATTAAATAAGAATAAAAATGAGAGAATTAATTTTATGTGCTTCTGGATATGTCATAAATAGTTTATGATTACATCCTTCCATATATCACACTTAAAATGTAATTGATTCTATGCTTTTTATTGTCATCTCCATTTCTATTTTTAAAGGAGTTTTCATTTTTTTAACAGGATTAAAATTATACAAGACCCAATATGCTAAAAAGTGCTGGTCAAATTTTGATGGGAAACATCCTTATCCCAGCTGTTTAGATGGGTTTATAGTGCAAAGCAGTCTTAATGCTTAAAAAAACCTCAAAACAACAAAACTCACCAAAACAAAAAACCCCCAGAGGGATAATTTTTTCTTCTATGAGATACAGCTTTTTTTTAATATATGCCATACTTGAGTATGACTTTTTTTGGCTCTCTGACAGCGCCTCCAGTTTCTTCTTTGAAGCTCAATATTTTTTTTTTAAGAATAGTCAAAGTCATGGTCTTCTGAGCTTTACTCTCTGTAAGATGTGCTTCTAAATGAGATCTTGCAGCCTACTTTTCCTTTGTAAGGAGACCTAAATGCTGCATTGGATTCCAGAATTTTAAATGCAAACGTTGTACCTTCAAAAGCTGGTTATTGTAGAAGAAGCTTGTAACATTTGAATTTGTGTCCAGCTTTAGTGTTTACAGTAATGGCGATGACATCAGTAAATAAAGCATCAGTATAGTTACCTTGTATTCTTCTGGGTTCTTTGTGTTACCAGTAGCACTGGCAAAATACATCCCTTGGGAATCTTCAATTCCCGGAGCAGATTTCAAAAGCAATAGGGGAGCAGCCTCAGTGCTGACTGGTAATGTGCACATCACATCCAGGAGAACACAAAACATCTCTGTTGTCTTAAAGCACAGCTGGACCTTTCAGAGGGCAGGAAACTGGAGTTTGAAGAAGAGACTAACACGAGTTTTTGGGAACTTGCTGAGATACAAGCTGATGTACCTGCTCCTACATTTAAGGCTGCTGATAAAACCAAGTAATGGAAATAATTTTAGATCTGTGAATGTTTTGTACTGCTAGAAATATGCTAATGTGCAACACAGTTGCCTTTTGTCAGCATTTTCCAGTGGTGTTTCTGGTTGAACAGCAGTGAAGCTCAATCACAAGTAACCAAGCTGTGTGTACTGAATCAGGGACAGGGAAAAAGAGTGAGCTCTGTTTATGCTCTAATTCCCCTGAAATTTTACTTTTCTGGCAGAGATAGTCTGAGTATCATGGCAGTATCATTACACAACCTTCTTTAGCATTTTAATGCAAGACAGATAAATAAACCAATAAAAAAATAGTTCCACTGAAAAACAGTGATATCATAAAAGTCTGTCACATTAATTTAATAATATGACAGCATTGTTCAAGTTCTCCACACTTAGATTCAGTGAGAGAGGGTGGTATGTGGATCTAGCTTAGGAATAAGCATAAGTATTTTCCTGGCTGTTGAAGGTCAGATAAAAAAGTAATTCACAAGATTTTTTATCTGCATTTTCTCTTTTTAAAAGATTTAATATATTTACTTGATACTCCATTCAGAAGGACACATTTCCAGGTTTAATCTATCTGTGTGTACCAAAACAAGTGTGCAGATACAGAGAAAATAGATTTATCCTGGCTCTAGTGAAGTGGGCAGCTAAGACATATATGTCTGTAAATGATTACTGACTCTGAAGTAGTGGCTTTTTGACCAATATCTGAAAACATATATATATACATTGATTATTTTTTCTCCCTCTTCCAAATATTTTAATTAGGTGAACTGTTCTGGTCTCAGCTGCCTTTTCAGTTGACTTCATTGTCAGTTCTCAGATGGCCAATAGGGGTAATTTTGCACAGGTGACTGAGTTTTTTTCTTTCCATAATATGCCCAGTTTCCACAAGCTTTGCTTTCTGCACACTGCTGGATCTCATTGGTTTGTCTCTAAACCAGCCATGTTCGGAGTATATTTAATTTGCATTATGTCTTTCTCTTTCATTTTCTTTAATAATTTGAGTTTTAAATATTTTCTGGGAGTAGGGACAGCTGATTTAATTGTAATAACAGAAAAGTCCAACAAATACATATGTATGGATGTTATTCCCTGTGTTTCCAAGTAAAATATTGCCATTCCAGTACTGTGACAGTATCCAAGTTAACAAAGGAGAAATTTTTTACTTAAAAACTGTGTGTTGAAAAATTGCACGAAGTTTCTGCACAAAATATTTGTACTTTGTAATGGTGCTTTATGGAGTTGAAGGTTTTATGGTATAAGTCCTGATGCCTAGTTGATACATGCCTTAATTTATGTAAAGATTGTAAAAATGGCAATGAGAAAATTGAAACCATATTAGTGCTTTGTGACATCTTCCTAAGGTTGCTGTTAGAGCACTGAGGAGAGAATATTTTTGCTGCTGTGAGTTTTTAATGTTTTCAGGATATGAAGTTTGATCTAAAATACACAAACATAGATGGAAATCTTCCCACTGACACGAGTGGCCTTTGGAATAAGTCCATGTTTAATTTCCTTCAGTTCAGGACCACAAACACTCTTACAAACTACATAAATATTGGTCCTACAAGGGGGAAAGCTGAGGTGACACATTGTGACTTTCAAAACATGCAGCAAGTATGCAAGCACAGGAGAACTGAGTTTTAGCATTAAAATGGGTAAGTCCTCCCAAGGAGAGACCATATGAAGAGGCAAGAAACTCCCTTCTGATTTTCAGGGAAAACTGAAGACAAAAGATTCTTGCACTGCTATTCTTTGGCATGTTCTCACTACTAAGACTTCTTGCCGTGCTTCCTCTAATTCCTCTCACATTCTGGTTGCCAGTCACCTGTTCTGCCTCTGTCTCTTGTCTGTTACATGACTCTGCCTCCCCATGTAATGACTTTCTCATTTTAGTTCCACATTATCTTTTCTTTTCATCATGTCTTTTCTTCATTATAAATGTAAAATAAATCGGGGGTTCTGAGCATTGCTGTGTAGAAATACTGACTGCATTCAGTCCATCAATTGACTGTGAACCCCCCGAGGTTATTTTCTGTTTTGGAGACAAGATAATGGAGGGACGGTTTTCCTCCCTTCTTCAGAGTTCATTGAGAACTCCATCTTCTGTCCATGAGGTAATCAGGTACAAGTCTTCAATAAGAACCTTTTTCAATACCTCATACATTTATTTAATGCAAGTATGTTTTTTATTTTCTGTGTGCCACATTCCACCTGCATAATATACTATAATTAGTGAGTATCTCACATAATCAGGATCTGTACAAGTTTGCTCGGAAAGCAAGAAACTAGCTTCTGGAATTTAACTTTCCTCTGGTCAGTGTCTGCTTTTTTCAGATTTGGTGAAATAAAATACTTAAGAAAAATCATTTTACTGATGCTCTTTTACAGATGCAACTTATGTTAAACAGTGTATACAAAATAGACATTGATATGTTTAGTGTGTGGGCTTTTAAGATTGTGCACAATCAAAGACTAAATAAGGAGTGTATAGTTAGTGTGCATTGTACTGTCAGCTTTAATCTTCTGGGAGGCATACAGCTGTCTTCTGCCACAATTGACATACTCTTGCTTTTCCTACTTCACTGCTGAGGGGTGATTGCCTCTGCTCCCGTTCTATTTTTATTTGACTCGCAGCCAATTCCGTATTTTCTCTCAGGCAGCACTGGCCCTGGCATAGCTTCTCTTCTTTATAGCTGTGCCATTGAAGGCTTGATATTTGCCAGTGACTGTCATACTGAAAATTAAGTCCTGTTCTTGCTTGATTTTTTAAAATTGGTTTCTGAGTTTTAGTGTTGGATTATAAACTAGACATTTTTATAAATTGAAAATGAAAGGAAGTGAGTGCTAGAGTTGACCTTGCAGGCTATGAGAAGTCTCCAGTTGTTCTTTGGAGGTGTACTCATTCTTAGAGGAAGTTCAGTGTCTTTGATGTAACTGCTGTAAAATATGTAGGTCTTCCTGTGATTTTCCCACTCTAAGTTTTGGTTTTCAAAAAGATTGAAAATAGAACAGGGGATGAAAGTCTATCAGGGAAACCAGCACAGTTCAACTTCAGAAATTTAAGTCTGATTATGAGAAGCTGTTAGCTCAGGAAGCCTTGCTTGTCCAGCACTTATGATTTCCCCTGAGCGGGAGAAACACTAATTAATGTCCAAAGAGCTCAGAGTGTTTAGCTTAATGGAAAGACTGCTTTTTTAATTTTTTTTTTGGTCTTATTTTGGCTTTCTCAAACAGACCAAGGTTTTATTTCACATTAAAAGAAATGTAGGCCAAAACCTAGCTGACATGATGATGAGACCAATTTAGCTGAGTACACAGACTAAAACGGTGAATTCAGTGTAGCATCAGATAAGAGGGAAGATTGTGCTCTAAGTTGAAATGCTCCTGCAGTGAAGACAAGCCCTAAGAGAAAGATGTCAGAGAGCATAGGAAGCTCACTAGGGCAGAGACTAATATGAATGAAATTAAGTGAAAGGAAAATGTAAGTTGTCAAGCCTATTAGCTTGAGCTGTAGTATACTGTAAAGTACATTTCCAAAAGTAATTGCAGTGTTTTACCCAGAAAATGTAACGCTGCGTAACTAAATAGCTTGTTAATTAATGGGCTTTGCAGTATATGTGTCTTTATAGTATAGATACTATAGGTAATGTTCCTACAAAGGCTGCACGTGTCTGTAGGTGATGGCTGCATCCAAATTCATAGTGCTGAGGTTTTCCAAGCCCACGCTGAGTTCAGCCTGTTTCCCGTGCAGGGAGAGTGATCCTTGGCAGCCCTTTGAACGCCGTGCCAAGGCTGCTCTTTAGAACAGACATTTTCATGAGTTGCACCATTGATGCCCTATAGTTCTTTAGCTTTAAATTGCATTTATTATAAAAGAAAGCATATAAACGAATTTTGTTTTGTCCTTTCCAATGGATGCTTTTTGATCATTGTGTGTGAGAAGTAAATCAACACCCACAGCAAAGGACTTTGGGGAAGCAGGATTTCATGTAGTCATTTGAGTTTTTGTTAGTGATGGTTGAATTCAGTTACTAGTTTGTTTCCCACGAAAATTGGTAGCAACAGAATCACCAAACATGCTTTCAAACTACTGCATATTTTGGCTGAAAATATTTACACATATGTATTATTTTCTTTTATCACCAATTAATGTGTATATGCTATCAAAAGTAAGTTTTTAGCATTTTAAGAACTTGTTTAGACATTTCTGAACATGAATCCATGCTATGCAGATATGATAACCATGACTTTGTTCAGTGCCTTTTAGTTTATAGCGACATCATAATGTAAATTAATGTACTGAAATATGTTTCTATTCTGTGTATTTAATGTCGTAAACATTTATGTCATACGTCTGTTCATTGTTGCACCCACACTAAAACCTCCTCTGCTTTACAAGTGGCAGGCTTCTTCTTTTGCCCCCCTGCTACTGCCACCTCAGACCTTCCCATAATAGTGGGAATTTGAAATCCATGTAGAAGAATAAGAAAGATTACTGTGCTAGATGTGCCATTATTGCTTGAAGGAGAAATTATTGCAGCGTATATAACAATATATTTGTAAAGGAGGTATTCGTTGCACGTTTTATTTTCAGGGCAATAAGGAATCGTGTCTTTCAAGCTCCTGAATAACCTGTCTCTTTGTGATAAAATATCTGTTAGGGAAGAAAGTATTTTACATTTATAGGCTGTGTGTTTACAAAAAAATATATTTTTTTTAAGTCCTAGGCCACCAATTCCTCTCTCTCTGCTTCTATCAGAAGAAGAAGCAAGCATAATAATTCAGTCCTTCTGGAGAGGTTATCGGGTAAGAGTAATCTATAATTATTTTGCTTGATGTTGAAGACTGTAGGACTGTGAAGGCCCCAGGGAAAATCCTTACATAAATTTTAAGTAGGGGATACTATAAATAGCTGCTGAGACCCCTATGGTTCACTGGTTTTGGATGTTGCTCTGCCTTATGCCTAGTGACTACAGTTTATCACAGGCATTTATGCTGATGTAATCTCCATGTTTTCCTCAACAACAGAAAAGCCACGGGAATTCGATTTTCAAAAGTACAATTAACACTGAACCATTTTCTCCTTAAATTTAAAGTTGCTCTGGCTAGTTGCTAAAGGATGGAGTGTTATTTTGCTTCATGCATACGTGAGTGAGTGTGGAGATGCACAAGGAGGATTGCTGAGGTCTGCTGAGAACTAAAAGCATGCAGAAACAAAGGACAAAAAATTGAGACCAAGAATGAGACAGGAGATCTAGGAGAGGCATGAAGGCTGTCATTTAAGGAAAGGGGAAACAAAATGGCAAGCAGATGTTGTAAGACATAATGTTGTAACACAACACCAATGCAATCCCCAGTTTAAAGGGGGGAAAAGCAAGGAGCATGAAATAAATACAAAGGAAATTGTCCAAAACTGTTATTTTGGAGGATAACAGCCATACTTACACTAGGATACTAAATGAATTATTTTGAAAATCCTGAACAAATTCTGTCAAAAGTTTTTGTTTGGGTTTTGTTTGGGTTTTGTTGTTGGTTTTATTGTTTGTTTTGCTTTTTAAGAGCTCCAATATCATCAAGCCTTGGAAAGAAATGGAATTGAAATTCAGATGACTTTGGAGATAAGAAATGTCTTTGACTTTCTTTATCAAAATTTAAGCTTCTAAAGAGCCCCCGGATATAGCAGCAATTTTGTTGTGATGGACAGTGAGACATCTCTGGATGTCGGGTGTTCTTTAAATAACAATCAGTATAAAACACTCTCTAAGTTCTTTTTTACTATTTTTAACAAGCACAAATATATGAGTGGCTCCTATAATGTGCTGTGCAGCCAAAGACTGTGAAATACCTTAAAATGGTTGTCTTGACTGATCGATTTTTGACTCTTTCTGTTGTCCGTTTCCCCTTATTTTTCTTTTTTAAGCCGAGATGGTGTTGACACTAACATTAATTAGCACTGACAGTATCCCTGCAGGCATCCTTACCGAGGAGTGTTGCAAAGGCAGCCATTACCCAATAATGGTTATGTTTGCTGAACAGTGCAAGGTTGCTCAGATACCTTGTGCTTCTACAAAAGCTTGTGAAGGGCACGATTCTTCCTTGCTGCACAGATTAACTTCAGAATTTTCACACTAGTATTTATCATTCTAAACCAGTTCCCAGAAATGAGAGAGAAACCCTAGCTGTAAAAGGTAGGAGACATAAAAAATAATTCAGACTATAAAATTACTGTTAATGTTTTATCTTATTCGAGATGAAAGAACTTGTTTTTAAAAATTAAAATCAGAATATAAAATAAAAATTATTAGTAACAAGTTAGTATGTAGGGCAATGTGTTATCCATGGGCTTTCAAATTAAGAGAACACTAAGCTTAAAAGGCATTTCATTGCATTCATGATAAAGTATGTCATGAACATTTACCAAAGAATTCAGATTATTTGCTTTTAAAATAGATAGCTCTGTCAGCTAACACTGATTTAATGTGGTAATAACTGAACACTTACAAATAGTGTCCTTCTGCATTCTAAGGATATTATTGTGTCAATATTTTAAAATATTTTCCAATGTTTTTCATTAAACCGTGTTTATAATTCAGAAAATTTAGAACTTTCAAACAGTGTTATTGAAATAGAAATTTACACAGTGTGATAACATTGAATAATTAAACATAACCACACAGATATTTTACATGGCACTGTGATAAAGACACAGTGCACTTCATCATTGGTCTTCTAAGACACATCTTCTATGGGCACAGACCATTTCTGGGGTATTTTGTTACCCATACTGGTTTAGGCAGCAGAGTTTATGTAGTTATGTAACTGACTGAGCATCATGTCTTCTCGCAGTACTTCACTTGTTTCTGCCACATCCAGCTGTCTGAGTGTGCCAGTATCAAAAACACATGGCAAAAAATGCCAAGATGGACCAGGCAGTAGAGGGTTTTTTAAGTAAGGGGAAAAAATCACTATAGGTACAGAATATTGAGAACCTGTTGATAATAAAGCGTGATCAAAGCAGTGCATTCATCCTTACCTGCAGCACATTTCAGGAAAACATTTGTTTTGGTAGTAATAATTAATGGCTGCTATCAACAAAGTCCTTGCTCCACTGTTTCATACGGAGACATTGATGGGTACTCTGAATATTATTTCAAATTTAATCAAGAACTAAATTCCAGAACAAATAGCAGTGGAAGCTACAGCCGCTGAGTTCTCTAAGGAGATCACAGAAGGGAAGACGTCATCTTGAGGGGGCTCTTTGAGGGCAAGGAGGAGCACTCAGAGAAGGCTTGAGACAGCTCTGCCATCAGAATTCTTTCTCTTCACTTTCCACTATCCTTTTTTATTGAGTGTCCATTCATTTGTCGTGGGCCAAGGCAGTATTTAGACAGGTATCAATTTTCCAAGGACTTTTCCAGTAAAAGGTGATATATTCCTTCTACTCCTCTACTGCATAATCTTTGCTTAGTGCCATTTTTAAAGAGTCTTTTTAATCTTTAGTTTGCAGAACTATTCTAAGCTGAAGGGATTTTTCATTAATACAATTTCCTTTGATGTCTCTGGGTGAAGCTTTAGTGTTTTCCTTCTGCTGTTCTGCAACATGTTCTCACTTAACACTGAAAGCAGTTTATTTTGACTAAATCTTGTAGATTTTTCTTAGAGCTGAACTTGGAGAGCATTATGTAAATATTCAGTGCTATTTTATACATGTTGTTTGAGAAAAAGTTTAAACCTGTTTCAATTTTGATTTATGTCTCGCAAAGTGTAGTTGTCCTTTTGCTATCACAACAATCTACTACACTTGCCTTTTATCTTTTAACCCGTAAGAGTTATTGTCTTCATTTTCGGGACCCAGAGACTACTGTGGCCCTGTCATGGGACAAAACACAGGTCTTACACAGCTGAAGTTGTAAACGGACACATAATTTTTTCAGAAATTTTATATTTAGATCTAGAAGTAGTAATTTCTCTATCTTGCTGCCCCTTCCATTGCTGTCATTTATATGCTTGTGTCCCATAAGCATTCCCTTAACCCTTTCCTGTGCAGATAAACCGAGTCCATGTAATAGGGAATTCTTTGGCTTATAAAAGCATACATGACAGCATAAAGGAACACTAGTAACTGTAACTTCCTTAATTTTAAAAAATTCATACCAACCTTGTAAGAATTTCTTATGACTTTCATAGAAGACACTACAGAACTATATCAGTATAATGGGATGTTATTAGAGGCCTAAGAGGTATCTGATGTCAAGTCACTGAGTAAAAGTCTTAGCTGTCTTTATTGATTGAGTAACCTTGTACTGTCTTTCTGCTCTGCCAGTGCACTGTCTGAAATATAGCAAGTTATCTTCTCCTAAGTGGATTGAAGAGTGCTATGGGAGTTCAGCTATTGCCTATTGCATTCTTAGCTGCACCACAAAGGAGAAATTCTGGGTAGAAAGAATATTTTTGATAAATAATTTATTAAGTTTTCTTTAAGGTTTGTTTTTTTTTACAACCAGTGGAAAACTTTCCTGCTCTTTTGCTCTGTATGTATCTTAGCAAAGTGGGAGAAAAGCAGAGTGTAATAGAGAAGAGTAATAGAGTTCAAATCATGGAGCAAACTCACTACCATATCATGTAAGAATGCAATAAATACAAATTTATTTAGAAATTTTCTAGAGAACTAAGTAGTCAGCTTCCTGCAAGCAAAACGTGTCCAGGAGAAACTGAGCTTATTTCTGCTTCTTTCTAACTATGTTATTCATCTTTAGCCTGAATTACTAGGACATTAAATCATAGAATGAATTGGGTTGGAAGATCATCCAGTTCCAAACCCCTGCCATGGGCAGGGACACCTTTCACTAGACCCACGGTCAGAGCCCCATCCAACCTGGCCTTGAACACCTCCAGGGATGGGGCATCCACAGCTTCTCTAAACCTAGTCCTAAAACATAATGACACAATTTTATATGTAATATTTAGGAAAAAAACACAAACCAAAACAGAAACTGACTTTTAAAAGTAATTATATTACAATTTGAATATGACTCAGAGAAAATAGTCACCAATGTCTAAGGTAATAAAGGCATATCCCCTTCCCACTGTTGTTCAGAAGGGATAGTATCTGGTGCACTGGAGGTAGTAGTTGTGTGAATGCCAAAGTAGATAAATGGGCAACACTGCTAATTAATCAAATCCTGCTTACAACAAGTTTAAGTAGCAGAGTGGTAAAAGCTGTTGATGCCGAGCTGGCTTGCTTTTGTGTTAGCAGGAACCACACCAGTACAAACACAATACTAGAAAAATTCAACTTAAATCTAAATGGAATCAAGGCCTATGACTATTGTAATTCTTTTGTGGAAGCAGAATTACAGCCTTCATGGGGTGATTGACTGATAAAGAATGGATTTCATGTAATGCAGTCCAATTACTTTAAATAACAGATTAATGGCTCTCCTGTTTGTGAAAATTGTATGGCTGGGATTGCCAGTCAGCCTATTTGCAGCTGATGGCAGGTGTGAATCAGTTTGCTGGAATAAATTACCTTCTGTATGACCCTTCATGCTCCTCTGCTGCTCTATTATGTTGGTCAGTGGGTTGGCTTTATAGTGTTGTGGTTTTCTAAAGGCACTAATACCCTTCAGCATAATACTTGAAATTTTAATTAACTCAAAGAATAAGCGTCTCACTGCAGTCACATTCTCAGGAGTCCTTGGTAATCAAAGTGATCCCCTAATTGGCATATTTATGTTTTCAATGGGGTTTGTCAATTATGTGTTTTATATTCCTGTGTAAGCTGGAAACGGTAAACCCCTGGGATTGTGCTTTCACCTCAGACCCAGCAAAAGGGATGGCTGTCATGTATTTGTCCAGCCACAGGGCCATGAACAAAACTGTATCATCATCGGGGGTAACATGAAGGTGTACAATTTTAGTGGTATTTTCTGTTTTCCCTTTTACAGGTCCGTTGTGATAGTGAAATACAACAGCTACGTCAGTGGCAAAAGAGGTTGAGAGAGGAGAGACACATTAATAAGGTGGTGAAAAAATTCTGGACTAAGCAGGAAGCCAAAGGTAAGTGAATTAAATTGGGGTGTTTTTTGGGTTTTAGTTTTCTGAGGTTTTTTTACATTGTGTTGAATTTTTATACTTTGAGTTATATTAAAAAATAGGCCACAGTAGGACGCTAATTCCACATGAGAAGGTAAAGTCTGGTGGAAATGCCTGGCTGCTTCTTTACAGCCACTGTTTACTCTGTGTTAGTTGCCTGTATAGTTGCTGAAAGTGGCAGTGAAAAATACAGTACAGGGTCAAAACTCATTATTTTCAGAAGACTATGGCAATTTCCTGGCACAGTATTTCATAGGGCAGGATTAGACCTCTTCCAGTGACTCACTGTAAATACTTATTTTTACCAGATGGGTCGTAGTACAGCTTTTCCAAACTGTGGGATTTCTCTCTGGTAAATGCTCTATTGGCATTTTCTTGTAGTTATTTATAGCAGAACTTGGCCTGTATGTTCTGAAAAAACAAAAAGAAAACAAACCCAAACAACCCAATAAATTGCCAAGGGAAATGAGGTCAGATTGCTTTAAGAACTGACACTGTAATTTGTTTCTTTTTTTGCTCTGTTTGTGGACAAGGGTTTACTGGACAGGGCCAAAGTTATTATTCACTTACTTGGGCACAGAGGTTTGATGATGGTTATTCTCCCAGCCTCTTTGTCTACTAATGCAGGAGAATTCACAAGTTCCTCAACCAGTCTACATTTTGTAGATTTTGCAAACATTTATTTATATTTAATTAAAAAAATATATTTAATCTACGAAAGATCAGGTTTTATTTATCAATCCATGACATTGCCTAGGGGATATTTTATAACAGAATTTAATTACTTCTGATGAACAAAATTATATATCACAACAGGGGAAAACTGTGTTTGTACATGTGTATTTCTGTGGGGTCTATACAAGGGAAGTCGAATTCTTGGCTTTAGTAGCTTAGACCTAGAAGATTAAATCATGTAGTAAAAGTGCACAAAAATGATGGAAAAGTATAATCAATGAGACATAAGTTGTCTTCCAGCAGACTTGACTAATATGTAAAGAAAACGTGGGCAGAGCAGCCAAAGTTTTCTTCAAGTGGGATTTAACAGCCTATGTATGATTGTTTATCACGAATTTATTTTGGAAAAAAAATGTAGGCATCTTTTCTTTTTAAAAGAAAGCATAGATATATCTGGTTTTGAATATATGAAAACAGTGGATTCAAATTTACTATGATAAAATTATTCTCATTATAGATTTAAAACATAAAAGCTAAATTCTTCTCTTTGTAATATATGTTTAATTCTGGCAGTGTTAATTGTTGGAAAATTGCATTCCTGGAGGTGATGATAGAAGTTGGCCTAGCAGGCTTGCTATTTAATTTTAAATGATTGCAATTTAATGTTTGTGGTTTAGACTTTCTGTTTTTAATTTGTTATATCATCAAGGAATGTTTTGCACACATTCCATTGTCCATGGTACCAGTAAGATTTACAAATGCACATTTCCTACTTCTAAGAAACAAACCTAAATATTCGCAACACACCACTGTGAAAAAGGATGAATATGATATTAGATGATTACACAATCATAGTTTACAGTCTTCATACATGTAAAATCTTAAAGATGGAAATTACAAGCGCCTTTTCAGAGGACAAGATGAACCCATTTTCAGAATGTTGCAACTGAGAAAGGTAGGGCCTAAGGGTGGACTGTGTCATTTGGCAGTTGAATTGATTAAAAAAACTCCTGTGTCTGGAAACATTTAATCTTTCCATAAACTATACTTAAGCTGTTTTGGAGTGTTGTACTGATAAGATTTCCTTTGCCTTCTCTGCCAATTGTTTCAAAAGGAAAATTTCCTTTCAATCACTCTCATAGAGCTTTCCTGTCATCAAATCAATTATTTCAGGACTCTAGGACACACAGCTGTTTCATCACTTCAAAGAAAGTTGCAAAATTGCCCCTTTTCAGTTTTTTCTTAAACCAGTGTAAGTTTATATTGCTTATATCATATTAGCTTTCAATATTATCATGTTGTTTCTGTAATTCCTTAACTGAGTTCTGCTAAGTTAATTTAAGAGCATCCATACGCGAAACAGCCACGGGGCCCAGACAGATGGCTGTGTGGAAACAGCTGTACTAGTTTGAGAAGTTATGGCCAGGGGTTTTCATTATCAATCTCAGCTGTGATGCCATAATTAATTTTGCTAGTGCTCCAGCTGCTCTTATTTCTGCTGTTATTATCCTGGTGATTATCAGCGCTGTTAAACCCTCTTTCCTTGTAAAGTCAGCAAGGTTAGTTTAACTGCTTTACCTGGGATTCAGTCTACCCCAGCTGCCTGCACTGAAGTGGACTGTGAGCACTCATACAATAGTGAATGGCATAACACAACTACTACTTAACCTTGTCTTCCTAAGCATTTGGTTTAACTGAATTAATTAGGTTAATTCAATTAATCCTCTTTAATTAAACCACTGAGCTCTTTGCATCAAGCAGACAAAGCATTTATTGTTACTAAAAACTCAGATGTCACAAATAAAGCATTAAGATTCATGATCTAAAGAAAAAAAATAACATTTTTAAATAGATACGGCATTTTAGGATGAAATTAAGCACGTTAAGAAAAAGAATGAAGTATCTCTTAAATTTGTATATGACTAAGCCTGTTTATTAGATGCTGTAAACAGTGTTGAATCTAACTGTAGGGGATGAATGGTGAGCTGCCAAATAGCTTTTAGAAAACGATGACTCGAGCAGTAATGTGATTCTATTGACACTACTAGAAAGATCAGCATAGCTTCCATGGAAATACCAGCCAGAGACTCGGTTAACGTGAGCTAACAGGCACAGTCTGCTTTGTTGTGGCTTTCAGCACAATGCAATGTGTACCTTATCTCGAGGGGACGTTCCAGGCAAAGATGTATAGTTTTATGAAAGTGTGTTTGTATCATCTTGACCAGTGTGGCACTCAGAAACAATAATAATAAGAAGTTAGAAATGTAAACTGATTGTAGTTAACAAATCCAAAGGCATGCTTAATTTATTTTTCTGGTTTCAGAAAGCATGTTAAAACATGTTCATTAATTTTGAAACAAACAGTTAAGTTTTCATTAGAACATCACCAGAATGAAACACTTCTGGAGTGGTTTTTCTCAAGTAGAGACCAAAAGTCTCATTTTTAGGGGGCAGCTAAGGTGATCCAGCAACTTCCCCATTAAAAAGGCAGCCCTTGGCCAAAGCTTCTGCCCTCCTTTCCTTTTCTCGGCACTGCCACTCATGGCTTCATGGTGAGTTGGTTCAGCTGGCCAATCTGACAAAGAACTGCTCCTCAGGTCTGTTCTGCTGCCATCCCTCGGGATGGCTTTCTGCTGGATCAGCCCCGTAAGGACACAATCCTTACATGCAGGATAAGGGAAATGGTGCAACAGTAATTGAGGGAAGGAAAACTGCCCGTTTGTGATGGCCACTCCCTTTGAGATCAGCTAATCTGTCCTGTGCCTGCTGTGTCATGTGAAACCATTCCCACTTGGTCTGTCTGCGTGATGTGGTGGCTGGGGGATAATGTAGCCTCATGTAAACCACTGATTCTCCCCATGCTTCCAAGCATGTTCATCTTTTTCCCTGTGTAACTCTTTATTTTTCTTTCACTCTCTTATACTCTGTTGTTACTTTTGAAAAGTGCTCCAGGATAGAAAGTGCAGAAACTGCATGAAAATTACTTCATACATTAATAGCACCTTGCAGGACTGTTGATCTCTCTTAAAGCATATGCTGGCAAAATTTCTGTTTGAGTGCAAAGAAGAAAGTGTGTTTCTTTCAGCATGTACCTGAGGTCATAAACCTACAGCATTCTTGGTGACATTTTGTTCGCTATACTGCTGCACTGCTGTAACACAAAATCATCTGTATTTAAGGTATGATAGTCCTTACTCTGAACGATTTCAGACTGAAAATACAGAGAGAAGCATAACACTTAAGATTCAGTTTAATGGCTCACATCTTTAGACTTGTAGGGAGACAGATAGTTTTCTCCAATATAGCAGAGCTGATGGGGTAAATTTGTTCAAGAATATTTTACAGAATTAAAAAAAAATATTACCTTCTACAGAAAATACAGCTAATCAGAAACCAGCCTCCAGAGGATGTGAGTGAATAGCAGATGAGCTAGGGTTTGGGGTCTTTTTAAGATGATGTACTTTTGATTTTACTGTTCTGATTTGCTGAAATTAAGGTAAATATATCTAAGTGGGTGATTTAATAACCTGTGTGTTTTTTAAGATATGTTTGGCAGGATGTGATGCAGTGCAAGGCCTGCCTCTGGTTTCATGAGGCTGATGTTCTTCCATGAGCTTGTCAGTTTAGGAGAATTTCTTTTCCCACCATGCATTTATCTAGGTCTATTCATATCAATTTTGTCAATATCTGCATTCTTGTTTTCTAACTGTATCCCACATAGCTCCAACCATATTTTTGCTTTAATGTTTCCAAGAAGAAATAGGCCTTTGCTTTTGGGTGACCAGCCTGGTTAATTTGATTCGTGTCTCCATGCAGTGGACAAACCCCATCTGGTCATGATTCTAAGCAGTGTGTTAGGCAGATCCAGTACTGATGAGACATCACTGGAAAGGGAAAAGTATCTGTCCTACAATGAAAGGAATTTGAAAGATACTTGAACTTTTTAATGAAAATACCTAAATCTTCATGGATAACTTCTGTGAACAGAACACTACTGACACTATTACAGGGGTTCCTTCTCTGCTGGTGTGCTGTTGGCAAGAGCATTGATTCTGTTACACAACTGGTACTTTCAGCTATTTTGGGTCCTAGCGGGTTTCTTTTCTTCTTGTCTGCATAAAATTTGTAAAATTCTAGTTTTAAAAAGCAGTGTTATTAGGGGAAATAGGGAAAAAGAAATAAATATTGTTTTATGGCAAAAACCAATTGTGCCCCTGTTAGCTGGCAGTTCTTACAGATCAGCCACAGCCTGGGCTTTGCAAGGTACTTGTGTAACAGTGAATGCACAGCGTGTGGAAAATCTAGTTAAATCAAAATAAGACAGAAAGTAATCTTCACAGCAGGTGACGGGGTTGATTTCCAGATACAGGAGGGAATATTCTTTTACATTCCATTCAATTTTCAAGCTGTATTTTTCCTTCAGCAGTAGAAGCTATTACTTACCTATCTGGAGAGATTCTAAAAATACAGAAATAATATTTTCCCTTGGGAAGATGCAAGCAGCAATTCTCTGAAGAACTCAAAATGTAGTTGTTCTGTTGGTGGAAAATCCTTGCAAATATGAACGAGATCACAGATACAGGGGAGAACAGGCTGCATATTTCAGGAGTGCTGGAGCAGGGACAGATCTACAGTGTCAGAAGCAAGGAAATGAGTCACTCACTCCTTATACTGCTGTGATTGTCTCCACCTGAATGATGAGGGAGCATCTGAAAGCTTAATATCAAGTTCAGTTGAACAGGGAAAGTCTAATTTGCATACTTTTGAAGGATGGCTGTAGGTAATCATATCACATTGAAGCAAAATTGAGGAAGGGAAAAATGTTATATTCAGAACTCAGAACGAACTGGTTACACTGTGAAATGTCTTAGAATTCATTCCATAAACATATAGACATATGACTGTAGTCATGTGCTCTAATGGATCCTTATTAATGAGGCCATAAATGAAGTTACAATTACATGTATGTTTGCAGGACTGAGTCATTTCCCAAGGAAAATATTGAAAAGGGAACATATATAAATAGGAAAACTTACACTAGGCTTAAAAAAATATTTAAAATGTATTGCAGGTAATAATGTTGGATTAGGAAAACACATAGTCTGAATAGCTAGTGGATTTCTTAGAGACTGCATCTCTGTGCTTTATTGAGGAAAAGTCAGCTCAGTAAAATGTAAGGAATTCATCAGCTTTACATGAGAGGTTCTCCCCCCTCCCTTTCACCATGGGTAGCTGAAATATTTTAATAAGATTTTAAACTAAATAATTTGTTTCTAATGTCATCTGCCCTCCTTTTACTATAGCTGTTATTCTTTAACTAATCTCATTATGAAACTGTTGTAAGTGTTGACCTCATATTTTATGGTTTTACACTTTTAATCTTCTATATTACATAACATATGTATGTCCACACATGTATATGTTAAGATCTTACATGTTGAAGGTATTTTCTCAAATCAGTTGGTTTCAAACTGAGCTGTATAAACACGTCTAAAGTGGAAGGCTACTTTCTGCCAGCAGGACACTGCAGTTAAAAGAATTTGACTGCCTTTTTTTTTTTTAAACATTACAGTATTTACAGGTATTTGTTTCTTTCTGAAAGCAAAAGTGCTGCAGTCGAAATGGATTAAAATGGCTGCATATATGTGATTGCTTTTGATTTAAAAGCACATGTATAGTTTCAGCTACACAGAAGACCTTAAAATTTCATTTAAAAAAGAGAAAAAAAAAAAAGAAAATCCAAGAACAAAGCAGTACCAAAGGCTGAGTATGTGGTGGTTTTCATCAAGCCTAGTTCAAGATGCTTGAGATGTTTCTGAAAGTTTAATCTTGGCACTAACAGCTGAGAATGTAGTGATAAAAGTCATAAGACTCATGATGCAGAATCCAATTTATTGGTCCACACCCCAGACTCAGGCATCTTTGAAAATTTAAACAGATTACAGTAACATTTAATTTCTGAAACTATGTTGGAAATGTTTGAAAAAATAAAAAGGAAAGATGATCATTTAGATAAACTACAACACGTGATCTTCTGGACTGTGCTTGCACAGGCACAGCAGTGGCTCTGCAGCACAAGTCGGAACTAATCCGCCAGCACCAAAGCTGTATTTTCACCCATCACTCTGCACTTGTTAATAAGGATTTGTAATGCAAAAGAAGACAGTTGCAATTTGGCAATTTTTCTGTGATTAGATAAACATCTTTTTTTTCTTTAGTTTTTTTGTTTTTCTTTTTAAGGAGAGGAGAAATCCTTCGTGGGTTCTGCAGTCATCTTTCAATTTTTTGTGTTTAAGCTTTTTCAAGTTAATAGTGAAAAACATGAGAGCATTTTTATTGAAAATTCCCTTGGTGTTTTTTGCTAGCCATTTAGATATGCAAACCCAAAAACTGGGATGTGTTATACATTCATTTTGCAGAAGCCTCTTCTGCTGAGTGAACCTCTTACAGTTCTGCTTCAGATTCAGGAGCTGCAGGAGTGTCTATGGGCATTATTTCCATTTTATTATTAGTTAGTTAATTTGTTTGTTTGTTTAATAGATCTTTATTCTGTACACCATTTTCCCATTACTAGGGACTGAATATTTCCTGAAGTGAAAAGTTTCACTAATAGTTGTGTACAGGCAGACTTCCAATAGTAAGAGGCTAAAATTATAAGCACTTTATAAAAAACTCTGCCTTTAAAAGTCAGGTCTTATTTCAGAAAGATTGCTGGTGGCTCCAATTTCATGTTCAGGCTTCTTTGGCATTTCATTGGGAGGCTAGGGTGAAACTCCTTTCTATATATATATATATATATTTTACTCTAAGCCCCTGCTAATAAGTTATTCCAATAGATTTTCTTTAATGGATTTTCATCTTATAGTCTGTAGTATTTTTCTTTACTGTTTTCAGCTTTTAAATGATGAAATTTAATTCTTAGAGTTCCATGAAGAAGCACACTCTTTATAAAGAGTGTGGGGGTATAAACCTATCATAAGCTGCTGTCACAAGCCAGTTGTGTTATACAGGAGTGCATAAAGTAGGTCATAGTTTGTTCACAGTTATGCTGAAACAACCAAGTGTCAAACCAGAACATCAGTCCTGTACATTAAGATGAGGGAAAATAGTGCCTGCTATCCAAAATAGATGGTAAAGATGTTTGAGCTTAGTGCATATATAAATAGGACAAAGTGCAATCCTCAGACAGCTAACAGAGTTCTGCAGATTTCTGAATATTCCACTGCCGGGAGCAAACAAACAGTAAATCCAGATACGTTCCAGTGCTTCCTTTATCCATCATCTGTGCCTCAGCATTGCAACACAAACCTGATAAACCATGTCAAATGAGCTGCATTTCCAAGGAACGGGGCAGGCAAGTAGGAGATGATCTTATTGTAGTAGGAGCAGCAAGTCAAAAATAACAGTTCACAGCTGTGGTCCTCAAGAGCAGCCCCCACCTCATTTCCAAGGACATCAATCACAGTCCCCACTAGTGCTTATTATTGTGCTGGTGGCTACAGCACCCTGTGATTAGAACATGCATGTGACTAAAGTATAGTTTAATCAGGTTTGCTCACTATTAAAACATAAGAGTGATGAGTAAAGAGACTGAAAACTGCAGGAAGGAGTAAGGAGACTGAAATGTAGTGCCTACAAATTAAACTGTCCTGACAGTAGAAACCATATGACCTATACAGGTAGAAACCCTAATACTAGAAATAAGTGAGATGTGACATTTTATTTTGTTTTAACATACTCTGTTGCAGAACTGAAGAGCCTCAGTTCCTCTGTGTCTTAGGACTGAAAACAGGAGCTGGTGTTTTAAAACTATATGAAATACCGTGATCAGGTTGCCAATGAGCATGATTGTGTTACTTCTGCTTAAATCTAACGTTACACCTCTTTAAACTGTGATTATGTATTCTCTGCAGACAATTTTCACACATTCAGTTACGCAAACATCTTGGGATTTCAGGTGTTTGTAATTGTCATGGGAGCTGAATCCAGCCTCCTGTGAGAATGGTTTTCTTGGCATTGTCCTGAGACTGGCATCAGTGCACAGTTGCCATCGCCGCTGGCATCCTCGGGCAGTTTGTTCTGCCCAGTTATGTCCATACGCCTCTCCCCAGCACGCAGGAAATCTCAGTAAAGAAAAAGAAATGGTGCCTTTGCAGCACAACCACAGTTGTGCAATGGTAGGGATTTGCCAGCATAAGTGGGGACATCGTAGAGGAATAGCGTGGGAATGGTGCTGCTGAAGTTCAACTTTCCTTACTTTTTCAAATGCAACTGAAAATAGAAATGGCTCTTCCTCTCACTCTGTTGAAGGAATGATGGGACTCCTAAGACTGAAATGGTTAAAATGCAGCATAGGAATGGCACGGTTGTAAGCTTGGTTGATGTTGACATTTGCACTTTGCTTTTAGATACGTGTTGTCTGAAAGAAATGGACTGGGTTATCACCTAGTGTAACTTGTTCTAAACAGCTTCCTTAGGCATTTCAAAGTATTTTAAGCAAGTTAGTTCAGTTTGAGGTGTCACATCCTGAAAAATACGTTTTTCCCATGGAAATTTCTTGTGAAAAGACTTAGCCAGGCACTTCTTTCCCCATCTTTCCAGCTTATCTGAATCCTGAGGACATCTTACTTTTCTATCTGCATAGGAAGCAAGTATATGTCAAAAACTGTTTAAACAACTGCCTGGAATTGAGATTCATGCTGACAACCTGTGCTTCCTGGTTAGTGTGATGTGATTTGAAATTGTTATGCTTAAGTAACACAGGTTATGATAAGACATGGACGCTCCCACCTAAAAGCACTGCTAGCAGATACCTAAAGCGCCTGCTGGTTTTAGATAGTGTTCTGTATTAGGGATATTGAATCCACTCTTGATTTTTCTCCTCACTGACTGTACAAAGAGAAGCCCTACAATCCAGAAGGGTCTTGTGCCAGGGCAGCACTGGACACGTATTGCCTTGACCATTGCAGAACACAGGGTGTATCCTGCCACTGCAGTTAAACTGTGGGTTTCTAAGGTATTGGCTGTGTTCTTCCTCCTCATACATCGCTTCTGTATGTTTGCTATGAGCTGAGATCTTCTAGGTTAGTAGCATACTGAGCATCTTAAATCAGCCCACGGGCCTGTTGCAGCCCAGTATTCTGGGTGTGTACCAAGAGGATTTTGTTTGCTGCCTTTCAGTTGCCTGTCTGGGAAGGGTAACTAAACTCCTGAAACTGATGTACAAGAGGGGATTTTTCGGGCTTATTTGGCTTTCTTTGCCTCTAAGCATAACTTTTGCATATAAATCTCCCAACAAACTTGATGTGAAAGGTGCGTAGTACAGATGCATCTTCTGAAGTGTAGGGAATAGAAGAACAGATATTTATAAGTTAAAAGGCAGTTTGTAAAATTTTAAAATATTAAACCCGGAATATGACAGCTGAAATCAGAGGAGTAGAATGAGGAACCAGACTGTTGTATCAGCAGAAGAAAAACATTAGGTTAATCTGTATTACAGCACTCTGAAAGAATACAGAGCTTTGAAAACAGCTTTCACTAGGGGGTGGGACATTTTACTTTTATGTAGAGCTTTTGTTCATTTAGAATTGTTTACTCCAGCAAGCAACCCTGTGCTCTTTGTTTGACTGATTTTTTCCCATTTGGCAGACCCTTTGCAATCACATGGATAACATTCTTCTCTCCACTGAGACATAGAAAAACTATTCTTTATTGACCTTGTTTGTTGTCCTAAATGACAAAAATATATTTATATACTAGGTGAACTGTATGACTTCATGGCTGACTTTTAATTGAAAATTCTTCAAAGCAAAAACCTCAAAGAGCTGCTTTCGTTTTTATTTTTTTTGAACAATCCAGTGACTTCTTACTAGCAAACAGCTCTGCCCTCAGCTTCACATGCACAATTCCCACAGCTGGCATGGGGAACTACGTGCAAGTATCTGAGTGCTGAAGCTGTGTCAAAACAAAAAAAAATACCTTGCATAGAAGAAATAAGCTCTTTGGGTTGAGTGGGGGATTTTTGTTTATTTACTGAACAACAGAGTGTTGGCTGTGGAAGTATGGATGTTTGCTTTTTTGTTGCTGTGCCTGTTAATGGTTTTTTTTGTATGGTTGCAGTGGGAAGCACATTGGAAGACTCGGAAGAACATACACAAAATCATTCCACATCTCAATTTTAGTTTCCTCACTAACATTGCAAAACACAAAGCTCATGGACTAAACGTTGTGATACTGATGTAGAAACTCTCTCAGCATTATACTTTTACACGTGAGATGTTGTAAATCAAAGGGAGATGATGTAAGGATCCAGCATGCCAAGACAAAATTCAGTCCCACTCTAAATGAACACAATTCTGTTAAAACAGATGGTATTGTGCACATTTAGCCAAAAATGTTGAGTCTCTGTTTATCTTGTGTTCCTGAATGCTCACTTAAAACCTTTTCTGACAGGAACAAAACCCTGGATTAAATAAATGGGGTTACCCTCACATGCAGGCAATTGTTAAAGCCAAGGCAAAAATCTTCACTTGGCATAAACTGGACTTCACTGACTTGTGCAGAGCTGTGACCATTTACACAAATCCAGGTTCTGTTCAGAATGGTGTGATTTGCAGAAACACCGTGCCCCTGCAATTCCAATGGAAGGCAATGAGGGCTGGGGTTGCTCTGCATTTCTGCAGGGGAAAAAAGTCAAAGGCCCTTTTGTTACCACTTAGCACATGTGCTGAGAAAGTGTAGAATTAGGATCCCAGTGACAGCTTTTTCAGCACTCTTATGTATGGCACTTACTTATATTAAGTCCAATCCCAGTAAAACTTGGATTGGGCCCCCTGCAAGGGAGCCTTCATTATTTTTTTAACTTAGTTCTGTCAAGTGGAGTCCTATTTAGGCCTTTATAACTTCACAATTAGAGAAGATATTTGCAGTTCTGCTACTAATTCCATATAAGTCAAAGGTCTAGTTTTGAATGAACACATGATAAAACACAGATAAAAGCTCTTGCTGTGGCTTCACTTGGATTTCTTCCATCACTTACACAGACTTTGTCTTCACTGTTATATGAGCACCCACCCCTCAGGTTTTTTCCTGGGTGGTGATGGTTGTTGCACCAGATCCAGAAAATCAAACCATGTGAAGAAAAAGCCTTCTTCAACCCCAGCTGTATGATCCCATCCCCTGCTTTTCCCAAGCACGGGCAATTGAGCCAGGACAGGAAACTGCTGAGCCAACTGGAAAAAAAAAAAATCACTTGTCTATTAAGAGTTTGGCTGCTCAGCATCTTGACTGGCTCACCATGGGTTTGATAAGTGCCAGAGCTAAGGGTAAGCACGGGAATGCAGCCAAAGGTGGAGGAACGCGGCCCTTGCCTCTTGGAGCCTGTTTCCTTCACTTTAACTTGGCTTACATTGAAGAACTGCACCAAAGGACAACGCCGTCTGTAGCACCATTAGTTCACTGTAATGGAAACATTTTAGGTGGATTTTAACACCAAGTTAACACAAACATTGTAAGTAAATAGTAAAGCCTTTATTCTCGTTAAGAACAGCATTTTGAAAATAAAACATTTGCCCATGCTTTACAACCTTTGTAGTTTTGTATACTTATGTACAGTCATCATGGTACACATTGATTGTCTTGAAAATCCTTTAAAGATGTACTTAATAAGATACCAGTATGCAACAATCAGCGGAAAAAAGGGTACGTTATAAAACACACGTTAATACATTTAATAAATATATATTATCTATCAAAAATGAGCTTTAGCTCTCATCAATTAATAAAAAGCACCTGCTTTGTAATCCTGTAAGTTGGTAGAATAGTCCAATTGTTTTATTATAAAAGCTACAATGCTCCCTTTCGTATGGCCTTTGGTTAAACCCAAGGCATCAAGCTCAAACAAAGCCAACCAAAATGCCTGTGTTTAGACTAAAAGCTGAAACAGCTCTTTCTATAGTATTTCATGTACCTTGTTTATAGAAACAATTGTATGTCTTGAGAGTATTCTTCTGGAGATGCTACATATTTTCTGGTAAGCGTCCAACACCCTCAACTCATCTGAAAGCAGGACAGGATCTGTAAAATATGGCTTTGAACTCTTTTCCAGCCATTGATCAAAAGCCACTCATTATAAATCTTGTTTTGGTAATAGTTTTTTCAGATGCTTTGTGATTTCATTTTTCTGCATGGAAACACCATGAGCACATAACCATCAAGGGACAACATAGTAGCTTTTATAGTATAAAAGCTAATTATAATTAGGAGAACTGCGAAAGGCTTGTGCTTGCTTACTTATTATGTTGTTCACAGATGCTCTACATTCTAGAAAACTTTCAAAAAAGGCAAAAGTAAATACTGTAACAAAAATATAAGTTAACATAAAGGTGCCTTTCTTCAATTACAGTTTCATTTGGGGTGTTTTACATCACAGACTAGTTTACAAAAAAAGTTGCTTATTACTAATTGTATAAAGTTGGAAAATAAAGACCCTCCTAATCTATTGCCACACTTTCACCACCACACATTAAACCCAATCCTGCTAATTTTTAGTTTTGTGAATAGTCCACGTGACTAATCCAATGAGACTAGTCATGTGAGTAGCAGTTTGTAGGATCTGGCCTTATCTTTGCACAAGGCCTCAAATTCCAAACAACTTCATCAGAAGCAGGATTGGGAACTCTATTTATCAATTCAGTCACATCTAGAAAAAGAAAAAAAAAAGTTTCTTAAGATAACTATATCTTGTACAGAATTTGTCCAAGGTCTGTAAAATGTGTATTATACTTCATAAGTCTTGGTTGTAGCATGATAAACTTTTAAAAAGAAAGCTGTCCTACCATTTGTGCCATGGTCATCTTATATGTTTTTATAAGAGAGTTTTATGAGAGATTTTTTTTAATTGGTTTTTAAAAGCAAAATTCTGCAGGCAAGTGACAGTAATAGTTTTTTTATTGTTCCAAATTACGCATCTTCTGAGAAGCTATCATTATCTTAAATAGTTTTATTTGATCAAAGCTCTGCTTAAAACAAGCAAAATGTATTTCTAAGTCACTGGACAGCATGCAATATCCACCCCTACCCTACTTGATTACTAAGGCCATCTAGTTACGTACAAAATGAAAGAAAGGATCCCTAAAACAAGCACATGCTTCCTTTGCCTTGAGGAGGGAAGGGCAGGGGGGAGCTAACATACTCCTTCACTCATGCATGACAGAAAAACATTGCTTCTGGAGGAGAAGGGCTTTGAAATAAAACTCATAAGATGATCATGGCAAGAATGGCAATATATATTTTTTCCATATATATATATACATATATCTGTGTGCAACACTTAGGGACTGGTCTTGCAGCCTCTGTACCTGTATGTAGACCTACTGGTGTCGATGGGACTACTCGTGGGAGTACAAGTCTGCAGGACTAGGTTCCTAATTCAGTAGAAATGGAGGTACATGAAGAATCAGGAAGACTCTTGAAAAATAAAAAGCTTGTCTTTCTTTTGCAGTATACAGCAAGTAACTTCTTTCTGTGAAGCTACTAAGCTATTCAGTTATTTGTAAATTTTATTTAGTTTGAAAATATATATTTTTATTACAGCATATGCAAAGTTTAATTGTTATATGTTTCCTATGCCTTCAAGTAAAAACAATTAGCTTTTAGTATCGAGGAAAGCTAAGATTAACATTGGCCAAACAGTGAGGATGCAATGATGTTTTCAATGTCCGATATGTATTAAATGTTAAAGAAAGGAATGATTGCTTCAACATAATGAAAAACCATGGCACAAAAAATGGGCAATGGGAACCTTTTAAATAACCTGGAGAAAACAAAAATACAAAGGTTTGAGAAAATCTGCCATATATAAACTCAAGAAAATGGATGGGGAGGAGTAGGGAAGAAACCACCTTAAATAAACAAAAATAACAAACCACCTCCAGCAAGGAGATTCTACTCTCTAGGCACTAAAATGCACAACCACATTTAAATGCACAAACAACTGCAGTCAAGGGGACTACTCATACGAACAGGGACTAGAAAGGGAGGTCTCGACCCTACTCTGCTGCTGAGTGTCTCCCAGGGGTGGTCAGTGCTCCTCCCGCAGCCACTGAGCCCGACCCAGGGGCTGGCCAGGGCAGCAGGGCTGCCTTCCATCCACCAGCACACCGACCTGCAAACGCCAGCCACGTTCCCTCCCGGCCGTCTTTGCCAAAGGACATCCCTGCAAGGTTTAACTCAACAGCAGGAGACGCGGGAGTGCTCGGCACTGAGGCTGGAATAACAGGGAATCGATGCCCTGAGGCCGAGGAGAGCTGCCTCTGTGCTGGACCTGCGCTTTCCTTCTCTGCCTTGAGAAGCTCCATAACTCGCATGAAACATGCATAGACCTTTCATCCCTCCAGAACTGCTTCTCCTAGACCAGCTTGTTGAAGAGCAGTGTATCAGCCTACAGCCTAATGGGAATTTAGTTGCCACAGAGGGACAATGCTTGGCTACACGTGATGCTACGTGACTGTACAGTGCAGCTAGATAATGAGCAAACAAGGTACTTCTCATGATGTTTGAAATGAAGGGAAAAGGAGCAAAATGGAAAGAAATCCTGCGTGTTTTCACACTGTAGTGGCAATCTCTTGTGGCAACATGAATTAAGTTTAGGTGAGAGGAGGGTATTTTGCAAGCAACTGGCAACCACCAAAAACAGGCTTGCCTGGCACACAAGTTACAGACAAGAGAATATCTTACATTTCAGGATACAATATCCCCTCTTCCAATTTAAGGTGTGCCTACTTCAATTTTAAGTTATATTCAGCTTCAGTTTTACAATTTTGTTTTTGCAATTCTCAGTTCAGTGGTGTTCACATTTAGACAAAATCCTCTGTAGGATTTCGAAAGATCCTGGATGTTTTGTTGCTTTGTTCTGGTACTGTTATGGATTCCTTCCCTCAAAGACACACTGCCAGGGAACAACATCTGCAACAAGGATTCTTATTCTCTACAGCCTACAGCCTTTCACCAGAGATGTCGTCCAGTGTAACTTGGCGGAGCAGTTGGTATCTGGAAATAAGGACAACAAACCCATAACTGAGAGATCTAGACTGTTCAAAAATCAGTGTTATCATGCTACATGTACATGACAGCTTTCCAGATGGTAGTTCCAGAGCAAAGTGTTAAAAAGAGACTCATCTTCCACCCATACAGTGCATTCACCTCTCTCTGTAAAAACCATGACTATAAATACACATTCATCTCTCGGTTTACTATCTGATGTTCTCCATTGAGCTTTGTGTCCACCTCAGAACAAAGAAAAACAAACAAAAAAAAACCCAAACCAAATTCTCAAGCTTCTCATCCTTAACCAGCCTTTTCCCTGAGCTGCACATTCTGGTATCATAAAACAGGCAGAGATGAATCCAAACATCAGAAGGACGCAATCCATTACTGGCAGTAAAGCAAAGCCTTTTCATTTTACTCAAGTTGACATGTTTCACATTGTCTTACCCACACAGAGTTCTTTTATCTAGTCCCTGCTGTTCACTATAATCAACCAAAACTTTACTTATTCAAAAACAAAACCAGACCTGCAATCAGTTCATGTTATTTGATTTTAAATGTAGAGGTTGAGTTATGGAATCAGCTCATGATTCAAAAGAAAGAAAACCCAACTCACATGAGTATAAACTGGCTCATGAGTAGATTTTTAAGAAGCATGTAGATATGCATGAAAAATGTAGGAATGAAAATTCTTCTTTCTTAGCAGTATGCCTGCTATATGAAATGTCTTAAGTGCAAATCACACATGATGTGAAAAACATTGAGAAAGTCCGTTTGGCATCAAATCACTAAACCATTCTTACAACAACCAGGCTGCAGAAAAACAGGTCTATCAAAGAATTGCATGCCAAACTGTTGTCCAAGGAAGAAAAATCAGTGCTATTAACATTAAAATATTCTATATCCCTGTTTTATGAATCCCTTTTCAAGAGATGTACAAATCTGTAAGTTACAAAGAATTACACACATTTTACAAGAAAATGGAAGACATGTGAAAGGCCACCACTATCTGCAACAATTCTTCTTCTTTAAAGTAATGCATTGGCCTGTAAACGTTTCTATGACTCACATCATCTTGAAAAATATCAGGTTAGAAATGGTGTCACTTAATACTTATGTTAAATATCTTAACACAAATTAAAGTTGAAAGGGCTATTTAAATATGTAATCTCACAAAAAAACTTGGGTCAATCAAGCTGCACTGCAAAATATGAATGGCCAAGGAAAGAAATGCAAAATACTTGTTAATTACATATTTTCTAGAGGAAAGGGAAGCATTACATGCATGCTTGGTGCCTGAATTTTCATTTATAGCTTTCCCCGTGCTGTGAATAAGCTAAAAGCAGGTTTTTCAATTAGCAGTGGTTGTATATATCAGTGCATATCAAAGATTTCTTAAATCATCACATTTTGATACTTACAGTCCCACCATTTAGCACAACTGCCATCTCAGTTGGCTGATAAACATTGCTTCTAAAAGGAGCACTAGGTCGGCTTCCCAAACTGCCATTTCGAAATCCCGCCGTTCTCAGCGCTGTGTTTAGAACAGAGACATCACTCTTAGAACACACTGAAAGCTGTGAAATCACAAAGTATCTTCCTTCCAGTTTAGCTACTGGGAACTTTGCCATTGATTTTAACTTTCCTGTTACCATGCCAGTTTTCACATTGCTTTCGAACAGCTGTTTGTATTGTATAGTTGAGAATGGATCTCAGCAGAATCAGATTTACACAAAATTGTTTGCTGGGGAACGGGAAAAAAAATAATGGAACCAAATATTTGAAGCTCACTTAGTGTCATTTCAATGGGAGCTCAAGGTCTTGAGTCACCGAAGCTCTGATGTGTCTTGCACAATGCATTCTGCAAAGTGCCTACTGCGTTGGTCTGGGTACTGGGGGGTTAAGTGAAATGTATCACAATTTGCTTTCTATCAAATTCAGTGGACAGGGATCCAAAGCCTTGCTCAAGCCAGTAAGCATGCTCACAGCCCCCTGAGCATTACTTCAGCATGACTAGCATATAAGGATTTTCCAGATGTTTCAGATTATATTTACTCTGAGAAACTAGAAAGATGGAGTAAATACCGCTTTTGAATAGCTTAAACATGGCAAATGACTGAAGTAAAAGGGAAGATACTGATTGTCTTTCTGAATGTTTGCACCAGGAGTACATCAGTCTCCCCATTACTTTTAGCACAAGTTTGCCTTCAGGATGTACATTCTGAGTGAGAGATCTACATGGTGAGGCTGCTTTCTCTCTAAATCAGTCTGGGGGTTGGCACATACAAACTCCCTCTTTAATTTCGGGGGTAAATAACGGCTCCTCTGAATTCAGATGTGGCCAGGGAACAGAGCTCATTTATCCACACGATGTGCGTGGTTACAACAGGCAATACTCATCTGTCAGCTGGTAAATAGAAACGTGCCCAGTTCAGGCACCTGGGGCAAGAATTTCTCTTAGATTTAATTCAGATTACAATTCTGCACTCTCTGGCTGAAATCGCGAATGAGCTCAAGTTTACAAGAATTACAGCACAGACTTTAATAAAGCCAGGATTTAATATAGTTGCTCTGTATAGAGCAAGATTTAAATGGATCCTACTGCCATATGCTGTCCTCTATCCACTGCTACTCCTCTCTTTGGGAGCTGTGCTCCAAGAGGAAGAACAGTATTGATTTAGCATGGAAATTTAGAATTTCCACCCTGCAAATGCTCAGTTGTTGACTTCAGAGACACGCAGACCCTCATTTGCTCTATATTTTAAAATTATGTATTTTCGCAGAACGCTGAGGGAACAAATGAGGCCTAAACTGGAATTAAGTCTTTTTTCTTTTATATTTAACCATCTCAAGGTCACTAGCATTTCTTTTCCTTGCTGTCATTTGATTACATCCTGTCTGTTAAACACAAAAGATCGCACTGGTATTTGATAGTATACATAGAGAAAAAAATCTTTATAATGCATACTATCATCAAAATATTTACACAAAATGTCCAGGTTCATTTCAAAGCTATCTTAAAGAGCCAGTAAATTCAATTTCATACTGATAAAATTCCCTTCCCTATTATTGCAAACAGTCTACAGTTTTTTTAACATGAGAATCTGTGATAAGGCTGGTGGACAAAATACTCATTTTGGTTTTTTTTCCTCATACCAGTTTTACCATTTTTCCTTGTACTTTTTCTATTACTATTAAATACATCCACTTTCGTAGGGTACGTATAGGTAAAAAACAAGCAGTGCCAAGAAGATCTGAGCAAATATGGCAAAGTTTCCTTTTAACACATTTTAAATTTAGTTAACTTTGCTTTTAGGCATTGGCTGCAGTGGTGACTTACAGAACTAGAAGTTATTAAATGAAATGCAGTGATTACTGGAGCTGCCTGGGCTTGGGTTTCCTGACAGCTGTAGCATTCTACATTTCACATCCAGATTTTTCATGTATAAGGCAAATCCTCTTTGCCTACAGAAGTTGCCCTGCTATTGTGTACTGCACTTCCAGAGAGCACTGAGAACTCGGTCAACTGGCCTTTCTCCAGGGTTCCTAAATACTTTACTAGCATTTTGCAAAGACACAGCTATGAAAATAACTCTCTTAAATAGACATTTCAACCTATCTATCACATGAATATTAAAATCCCAGATTAGTACACTGTTTAAATCATATTTAAAAGACTAACTTAGAATAGTTTTGCTTTATTAATGCCTAATGCTATTCCTGGAACAGAACAGCTCTTGTTGTGATGTGTAACCTGAAGCTACATTTTTGCTAAGAAAGAAGGAGACTAGGAGGACATGTGCTTGTTTGAACCTATAGTTTAAAGGTTGTTCAGATTCTTAAAATGCCACGTAAAATCTTAAAAGAGCAAAATTATGAAATTGTCTTTTAAAAGTATTAATGGAAATAACGAGAATTGATGGAAAATGTTTGTCCAGGCATGTTTTCTATTTCAAACTATTTCCTGAAACAAGTATGACAGGGAAGTAAGAGGTGTTATCTTGTCTTCTAAAATTCTACAAGTAAATCTTCCATTCTTAAACATCTTTCCCAAGTATAATTGAGGAAAGTACCCTTCCATTAATTTCTAAACTCTTAATGATGAATTCTGAAATTGAGGTTAATTAAATGGATTAAAGAAGAGAACATTCTCTAGGTACCTGCAGAGAGCCAATTGCTAATAGACTCCAGGTGCTTTCCACTGACAACCATCAGCTGATGTCAGTGATCTGACTTAAACTGACATTTCAGCAGCCATAATACGCGACTTGATTATTATTGCCTGTATTTATTTTAAGTCTCTGCCATACTAGTAAGTTTTTTCTCCAAACCCTGTAGTCCCAAGTCTGTGCTTAAAGAACTGCTGCAAAGGAATAATGAATCTGTTTTGATTTATTAAAAATTCTCACATGCCATGGGACTAGGAATGACATGCATTTATTAAGATAAATATTAATAAGGCCATCAGACAAGGAAATCAATTTTGTATTGTACTGAGTAAGATTCAGATAGATTAAAACAGAACATAAATTGCACTATAATAGACACTACAATGATTTTATAGCTATCAGACATCTATCCATTTCACTGAAAAACTTAATTACTGAATGATTAGATCAAAAAGGAGTTTCCAATTCTTTTTTTTAAATGCCGGCATGAATTGGAATTATACAGACTGAAAGATCCAACTTTGTTCTTAGATCTGCCTTAGTTAGAAATACTTCCACTGAAGCCACTGCAGTTACCTTACTATGAAATTAATTTAATGGGGGATGGAGGACAGTTGAAAAAACCCAACCAACCAAACAAAAAACAACCCACAAAAAGAGTGCTTTTAACAGTCCATAGTGCAGCTGCCTCTGTTGCTCTGGATCATTAGTAATAGCAACCATTCTTTTATCCAGGCGATTTTTGTTCTACCACTGCCCTTGTGGTATCTGCTTACAGAACTTAACTACTTTCTGTTCAAAACTTCCATACCAGAAGGAGACCTTTAAAGTTCCTGCTGAAAAACTTAGAGGAAAAATGCCTTTCTGACTGACATTGTGCCAAACAAGATTGCTGTTTTCTTCTGTGTCTGGTCTGTACCCAGAGGAATCATCAAACCCAGGGGAAATCAAAGACACATAAAGACAAATAGGAAGGCGAAGTGCCTGGACAGTGTGCCCTAAGCCTTCTTTTGGGGGCTGCCAAAGCAATGTGACAAGGACTGGCTGGGATACCAGGCCAGTATTCTTCTCAATTAGAGTGAATAAAAATCAGTGTGGCGAGAGTAATAAAGTCCTTTACCCAAATGTGGGACAGCACTAGAGCACAACCCCCCCCGCACGACGCCGTCGGCTCCTACATCCCCATCGCAGGTCACAGAGGAACCCGTGCATTTCTGACATTCAGCAGCGGGTTGGATCTCTTAAGCACCCAGTTATTGCTGGTCCTTTCAGTAATCACTCAAAAACATTTCTGCTGCAAGTTTTAATGATGTGTCATCACACATCGTTCTGTGACAAGGAAAGCAAATTACCTCAAAACCTCTGTGAAACCTCAGACGTTAAAGCCTTCAGAACAAAGGCTGTCTTTGAGCTTGTCTATAAGCTACTTGGCATTTTTCCCCCACGGTGACACAAAGTGGCACTAAATTAATTTTAATGGAAATATAATTAATCATAATTATTTTGTTGCTCAAGAGGCTGAGCATTTTGTAACATAGACCACTTACTGTATTTTTTTCTTGGGTTTTGGGAAAATATTTTACATTAAATGTTGCTAACCGCTAATGACAAAAAATGTCATTTTAAATACTTAAAATAGAGCTTATTTTTTCCACAGTGTTTTTTTTTGTTTTGCTTTGCATTTGAAATTTTTCCATTTTTCAAAGAAAAAACAGGCAGAAGAATCATTTTAACCTAACACGTGTATTTTCTGCATTTTCCCCCCTCACTAGGTGATATCTTAATGAAAATTATAGAAATGAACAATATGTAGTGTGCAAAATATGGCATTTCTAATGACCCTTGTTTTGAACACCTGAAAAATGTCTCATACAGATGGCTTTCTTGATTACTTCGTAAAAATATAGTCCTCTATAGCAAATGCCTACCTGCATTATGTTCATCCATTGAAAAGGCTTTATTTTCCATGTAGCTCCGAGGAAGCTGTATGTCTTCCTCAAAAGCAGTTTCACGCATCCTTGGCTGTGAAGTATCAAAATAATTGGGAGTGTTTTCCTGCTGTGATGGAAGGATGGTACAGTGGACCTCTGGGATGGCATGAAAAATTACAAACACCCAACCACTGGACACCAGTGCAATAGCCAGAGTGGGATCACTCCATTTGTCTCTTCTCTGTAGCTCAGCGTTACCGAAGAGGTACATAGTCATCCAGGCCACCCAAATCAGAATGGAAAAGAAAAGAGTTATTATGAGGCATACTCCGTTTTTCTTCCATTTCTTAAACTTTCCACAGAGAGTGAAAAATGAGAATCCCATGGTAAATACCATCAGGAACATAACGTAAATCGAAGCCATAGCAAAATCCATTGGTTCGTAGCTGCAGGCCAACTTGTTATCTCTGACAATCGTCAGTATCAACCACTCGGTTGCGATAATGACCTGAACGAGCATCAGGCAGATCGCCACCCCAGCTAGATGCCAGCCAGATGGACTCTTCCCATGGCGAACTAGTCTGCGAAGTCTCCAGGCTTGAGCTAGCAAGCACGAGAAGCACAAAGCAAAGATAACTCCCCATAGAAATCTTCGGGTAGAGCACACCATTTCATCTTCTTGTATGATGAAAGCAAACGTCAGCCCAAACAGTCCCAGAGTCCCAAAGAGAAAGAGGAAGTGCATTCCCAGGGGGCTCTTCTTCTCTTTGTCCTTGATGAAGGGCAGCCTCACCAGCAAAATCAGCATCAGCAGCAATGTGGTCAGCACACCTGCCCCCGCAACAGCCTCCACCACGATCCCCCAGATGGCATCCAGGTCACACAGGTAGACGTACTGAGGGAGGAGATCCAGTCCGCACCCTCTGGGCGTGCTGGAGTTTTCCGAAGAGCCATAGCTGATCACGAAGAGGAGGAAGAAACCGATGGCTGGGTAGGTTTTCATTTTTCTGTCTAAGACAACAAAATAGTTGTTTAGCTAGAGCTCACTTTGGAGGGTTTCACAGCAACTGGAAGCACAGCCCGTTTCAGTAGCCCGTGTTTACTGTTCTCGCACTGGATTGCGGCTGGCACAGCCTTCCCCCAGCCCCTTCGCTGCCCTCCCAGAAGCTGCTTTTGCCTGTTGTACTCAGAATGCAAACTGACTCATTACTCTGTTTGCACAGATTGAAAACAACATTGCCAAACTCTGCCCCTGCAAACATCCTAAAGCACAGCCAGAAGAAATTACGTATCCTGCAAAATAATACATTATATACAGTACTTAGGTACTTACTACCTGTTCAAACTTAACTACCCCGTTCAAATTCAGGTGCTTAAAGTGTGCAAGTTGCACTAGGCCTGATGCAAGTGTAAACTCTACCACAATTGGACTGTTTCACAGACTTGTTCCTTTTACTGGAACAAATGCAGAGCAAAACTCACTTTTAAAATCATTATTATTTAAAGGATAAATCAGTCCAAGAAAAATAAACATTGTACTTCTTTTAAAAAAAGGGAAAATCTTGTTTTCATGCTCGGTCAATAAGCAGTTATAATATTCACTTCATTCATCCTCTTCCAAAGCTCAGGTATTAGACTGTGTTTGCAAATGGGAATGGTTGGCTAGAAAAATCCCATATTCTGTGACAATGGTGCACACATGCAGTGTCATCAATCAACTAATCAAAAATGAATGACTCATTGTGCTTTTTAGCAAGTCCAAAGCCATACAAAGGAAACAAATAACAAAACAGAGCATTGCTTTCCTGGATCCAGAGAGTAAACAACAGTAAACTCTCCAGGAACACAGCACATCCCACTTAACCATCAGGACCAAAAGCCTGGACAAATCCCAACTTAGTTTTAAGAAGAATATGGGTTCAGTGCTTTAAAAATACATATATTGTAGCATTTGTTCATATTAAGCAAAGAAGGGCAAAGGAGATTGTTAAAAATATAACCTTTAAGTGCCCAGTGTGCCTGGGCAAGAGCTGCCCTGTAAGGGCAGTCTGGAGTAAACACTGTGTGAACCAGATCTGAAACCTGACGCTGGTAACCTTCACTTGCAGTTAGTGCTGCAGGTTCCAGCAGGATTTTGCTCATTGATGTGAGCAACATGCCAGGGTGAAAGTGCTCAGAGCAAGACTCCTGCTTGTATGGTATGACCATCTGAAGAAAAACACCATATAAACAGGCAGTGATGTTAGTCAATGTGAGTCACAGCTCATGTGACATGTTTAGGATACAAAGCAAAAAGCAGGGAAACTATTAGTAGCTCTTTTGTAAGTCAGACAACAGCCCTAAATGGTTACCTGTCCAAAGATATTTCATAGACCAAAACTACATTTAATGAAAACTTCAAAAAGTTTATTGAGAGTTGAAAATGGTTTAAAGAGACAGTGTAATGCTGTTGTGTTAAGCACAAGTGATCATTAGCAACACAAAAACTATTTCTATAGACTGACTGAAAGTGTGCACAGTCTCTTAGAGCTGAGAACTACGGATTTTCTTTCTGTGCATTACAGTCCTGTAATGACCAAAGTTAAACCTTGAGGATCTCAGTCTTCAAACTGATGTTTCACTGCATAATGACCAATGGCCATTTTCGGCCTGTCAGCAGACAGATGATGGAGATGGTAATGTTTCCTATTAGAGGCACCAAGACAGCAGACAGACTAATGTAAGTGCATAATGACTCTATGGCCTTCACTCACACAACAGGCAAAACATCCTATTACAAACCTTCACCTCAGCAGTGGAAACTGTGACAAATAATGCGATCTGGGCTTGGACAAACACGAAAAGGGTAATCAACAATCTCTGCCTGCCCATAGAAATTACCATATCTTTGCCCTCTTGGAAGGGTTGCAATGTTCTAACAATGCAATGACCTGCAGCTAATGACAAATTATTTGTTTTTTCTACATACATTTCATTTACTTTATGGTGAATTGGTAGAATATATACTTGTTTATACCTGATTTGTAAAACAGGTTTCTCAATGACTCTGTCACAACATCACATTAAAAACACTGACTTTACAGACAGAAAACTAATCATCAGTGAAATATATTCATTTTTGTATTGAATATGGTTACACTCAATAAATCTCCTTGCCCTGCAAGTACATTATTAACTAGAAGGAAACATTCTTCAATTCCTTCTGTGCACGGGCAATTCGTACTTCAACTGGTGAATTTACTCTAAAGTATCTGAAAGGTCCTAAGAAGTGTGAAATGGTCAGTGCCTGCTGACACAAAGGGAGGCAATCCACTGGGATCTACTAAGGCAATGCTGCAAACCAGTGGTACCATTTCAAGGAGCAGGAGGTCACGTGGAAAATGATTCAGAATTCATTCTAAATGTCACCCAAACTGGAAACAATAAACAGCCCTTAAGTGAGGGTCATGTTAATTTTCCACTACCCCATAATTTACAAATTATGATAAGCATGGACTAAATTGCTTTCAATACTAGCTTTGTTTATTAGCTACTGTCCAAAAACCTGGGGGGTAATGAATTAAGTGCAAGTATCGCCAGTTCTAAGATATTTTCCAGTTTTCTGGTTACTTTATTCATGCCATGTAACCCTCATGTGACTGAGCTATTCTAGGACAGTCTGTTTCCATGGAGATTGTGTTGCATGGGTAAGCAGTCATATTGTCAGCCCATCATTTGTTTCCTCTTCCTATTTGGAAGTGTTTGGGAGGGGGGAAGGGAAGGTTAATGAATTTGAGTATTTCCCCCTCCACTAAGAAGTGGTTTCTTTTGGAAAGCGGGAATTAAGCTATGACAAAATATATTGAGAATTCAGATAAAAAATAGATTCTGAAATGCAGAGATGTTCAACTCAAGAGAAGTTTTCCCAAGTTACTTCCGTCTTTGAAATTACTTTTGGGAAAGCTGTTGGAGATAAACAGTGGTCCTCTTAGAAAGGTCCTAGACAGCTGTAGTACTGACCAAGAAATTTGTAGGACTGCTGACAGGTACTCCTGGTGTGAAATCACTTCCTGCCAAATGTCAGTAACGCTGAACATTAGATCCTGCCCAGACCAAAACTTGCAAGTGGGGTTGAAGTGTCCAAAGGAGGAATCTTTTCCTCCCCACTGCTATCAATATGGCAGTTTGTTTCCAACTTTTTTTACTATGTATTTCTGCCTGACAGGGTAAAAACTGGCAATAATAATCAACTCCCTGTAATGTTACCAGCCAAAAAAGTCCCCTTTTTAGCACTGTTACTCAGCACTGAACACGGTTTTAAAGCAAGGGAAAACACTGCATTACAACATACAAATTTCGCAAGGGAATACCACAACTTTAGCTAAAATGACAGACTGAGTAATTTTAAGGGAAAACTATAAAGTTTTTTTTCCAGAAAAGGTGATTTGGAAAAAAAAAGAAATATATCAATATGGGGGTTTTATTAAAATAGTGTCTTCCTCAAGCCTCTGCAGTGTGTGGGGTGGCAGAGTCCTGTGTCTCTTGAGATTTTGTAGTAAAATCTGTCTGCACATTCTCGTCGGTAGTTACCTAAATCAGTAACTGTGGAGGAAGAGTATTTTTACCTCTCTATGTCTAGATTAGCTCTTACCAAAGTTATGCAACCTCACAGTAGTAACAATAGCGCTCTTTTCGGCTGGCACTTCATTTCTATTGCCAGAGAACTACAGGAAGAGTAATACAGGAATGCCACAGAAACATTCCAGCAGATACCATAAGTGGCACCAATACATCCCCCATATAGTTGAATGAACTGTTCATACAGAAGGAAATCAACTTGAGTATTTTTCTCCCTCCAGATTCCTCCCCAAAATTTTATTTTTGTAAAGCTATTAAGTGCCTGAACCCAGAGCACTCAAGAGCACTTAAAATGAATCAGTGAGCCTTACACATTTCAGACAAAAGCAGCAAACAATTAGCAGGACAGCTCTCAATAACAGCTGGAATAACTCCACTGGTTTCAACAGAGTGAAGTCCCCTACATTTCATTATCTGGCGTAGAATCACTACAGAAATTGCAGACACAAAGCTGCCCCAGCGGGTATGAAGTACAATTACAAGCAACTAAGCAGAAACAGAAAATCTCACAGTTGTCATCAAAAAGTTGTCATGGTTAAAAATCAATGAGGCTTTCCACAGCTAAAGTCTTCTGACCAAAGCTTGCAAATATCAGGTCAAAAAGACACTGCTATATGCTGCTACAGAATATATACAGAGAATAAATTTGTAATTGTGCAAAGATTTAGGGTTAGGCTATTCATGGTTAGATGTTTTACCTGTTCCTGTATCCTAATGTTAGTCAACAGACACAGGAAGATGCATCCAATCACAGTAAAGAAAAACAGTCTAGTAAATATAAGCAATAGTAGCACAAATAGTAACCTGCCTGCCATACAGGCAGAAGACTGGTTCACTGTGCGATTTCCAAAAGCAAACCACCCCCACCATGAAGTGTTGTGGAGAGGTGCTAGCGAGTGAGGAATTAATCACAACACGGGATCTCTGCCAGCTGCTTTTGATCAGATCTGAAGAATGAGCTTCAGGACTGATAACAGAGCAGCGAGAGCCAAGTTGAGATCAGACTACTCAAGAGATGTGTGTTTTCCCAGAATAATAATTAATAGTGCAATTGTGCTTTGTAGGCAAAAACACAGCAGTGATTTTGACAGCCCCTGCATTAGATAACACATCATGCTCTGTACAGCCTCATGGTTAGAGAAAGCAAGACCCCACTCCAAAAAGGACAAGTAGAAAAAAGTACTGCTTTCATTTAGAAATATTTTGTAATGCTGAATATAATATGAAATTATCTTTCTCGTGTTCTAGGTGCTCACAATTCCCTTCAGTCAGATTCTGTGTATCGCCTGTGCCTAGACACTTCTGACCATAGTGCCCGGCGTAGATTTCACAACCGACAGCAATCAAAGACGGTAATCAATGTTTTTATTTTCTTTGCTAATTCTCAGACTGTTAATATTCGTGTCACAGCCTTCTAACAGATGGGTTCTGTCACCTGATTTCTCCTGCATCAGGAGAGAACACCTCAACCCCGATATTCCCTGCTGGTATCCCTATAAACAGCTACTCCATGCTATCGCTGATCACCAGCCTTGGTGTTTGGGTTCAGCGCTCAGGAAATCCTGTTAGCCTTGGGATAAACATTAGGGCAGGTGTAAACAAAGGGTTCACATAAGTGCTAAATCCTATCACTGCGTGGCTTTGCGGGGAGGTAATACACAGACAGGGCTTTTATTAACTAGAGAGAAAACTGCTACGGCACCCGCACCCAGCCGGGGCTCTCGCCGACCCCGGGACCGGACAGTCGCGGCGAGGGCCCAACAAAGGCTCTTCCCCTTCCGCCTGTACCCCGTTACCGCTGCCCTTGAGGTCCCGCTGGGGAATGCGATGAGGTGCCGGGCTTGGCCGCAGCTCCCCCGCGTACGAGCGCGGTGCGAGGCCAAGCGGCCCCTCCGTGCTGCCTCCTCTCCGGGCTCCCCTTAATCCGCCTGCAGCCTCCGCCTCCTCCTCCTCCCGGACGATGCCTATCCCGCTCCAGCCTGCTCTCTTTTGTCCCTTCGCTCATTTCTCTATTCGGTTTCTTTTCCCCGTCTCTCCCTCCCCCGCCTGTCCCCACCCTCCTTCCCATCCTCTCTGAACTCCACTGCCCTCCTCGCCAGCCCTCCGCCCCGCTCCCCGCCGCGCAGCGCAGCCCCCTGCTCCAGCCTTCCCCCCCCATCCTGCCCTATATCCCGTCTAATCCCCCCCGGACTCCTATATCCAGCCTGTTGTCTGCTGGCGGCCACCGGGCTAATTCTGCGGGCAGCGCAGAGCCGGGCGAGCGGCTCCCCT